>JAXQQM020059500.1:0-45105 GCA_034641835.2 Pinus albicaulis
AAGTATAAGGTTCAATCCAAAGAAAAGGGAATTTTTTATTTAGAAGCATCTTCACCCACAACCTTTGTGTTGGTGTAAGGCCTATATCGGAATGGAGAGTCGGGGGAACTTCCAATGGGATCTTAAGAGGTGTTCTTTATACAAATGCAACCATACCTTATCTCCCACCCTAAACTTATGTGGCACTCTAATCCAGGTGGATATTTTGTGGCCACCCACATCTTCCACTAACTCAATGGTTCTTTATCTTCTTATCAGTTTTTCTATGGTTTTTGGGGTCTTGAACTTCTACGGTCATTTTTAGGCCCTAAATGATGTTTTTTGGCCATTTATGGGTCTAGAGGTTTTTATGTCATTCCATAGGGTTAACCAAAATTTGTAATCCTAAATATAGTTCTTTCAGATGGACTAATTGTGTTCCCCAAACAGAGATTTTATGCAAAAGTTGCACCACTAGGAAGTTGATTCTAGGGTTACGATTTTAAACCTCTGGGGTTCTTTCTTTTATATTAAAACATATGATGAAACTAACATAAACAATGAACAAAATATGCATTCATGACCTACAAGCATCTTGATCACAACATGTTTGTAAAATTGAACAACCTATATCGGGAAAGCTTGAGCAAGATTAGAGCTTAGAAACAAAGCATGAAGAATGAGGAACCATGTTTTCGTCTTCAGGGAAAATGTAGATGCGGGCAAGGAGGGAACCCTTGCTCTCTCTGGCAGGAAAAGGTAAATGTTAGTGTTGGATTTTTGTTAAAGCAATCTTAGCCTTTGCCTCTCATTCTATGGAAGGGACTGTGTTATTTCAAGTGTATAATTTTTTTTAATTTTGTATCACCATATTTTATGGAAAGTTATTTGAAAAAGGTCATTTTTTAGTAATCATTTTTATTTTATTCTATAATCAAAATAGAGTGAGAGGTAATTCATTAATTTTATTTAAGTAAAATTAAATTATTTGAAATGATTCATTCACAGTCCATTAAGGGGTGTACTTTCACTATTGCAAGATATTTTTTTTAATTGCTTAGTTAACTTATTTCCTTGTGTATAAGGAAAACAAGCTTTTAGTCAATCAGAAACAATTCTAAATATTATTATATGACCAAATTCAATTCTTTATTGCCAAAACATGTTCTTGACGAGGTTTCAATATGGTTATGCTTAATGTCAATTCAATTTATCTATTTTAAAGACAACCCACACTATCACCAAATTTAATTCTTTAATGCCAAAACATGTTCTCGATGAGGTTTCAATATGGTTATGCTTAATGTCAATTCAATTTATCTATTTTAAAGACAACCCATGCTATCCAAATTTAAATGGAGCTTGAGGTATAGTTTTTATAAATAGAAAAAAAAATATTCATTTCAATTTCATATATATGAAGCATTAGAAAAGGATAAAAAAGAAATTAGGATGTCAATTAGGTTTAGCTTGGGTGGTTAAGAGGAGTTGTTATCATCATTGTCTAAGGTCATACTTGTGATGTGTTTATTCCTTATGTAGGGTTTGCATTATCTTTTGAATTTCCAACTCAACCTTTTGAATTCATCCATTCTACCATGACTCATTTCCATTTAGTTTGCATTCAAATCATTTTTATGTTATTATCAATTTTATCTTAAGCAAAGTATGGAATGTGTTGGTTGCATCTTGGTGCTACAAAAGACGGTCTTATGGGTGTATTTATTATATGGTGAACAATAGATTATATGTGTTGTGTTTGGAAATAATTTTGTTTCTTACAGTTCTTAGTATGTTGAACTATGTTTGGTTGTTCTTAGGTGTGATAAAAATGAATTTAGGCACCACCTCTATTTTAGAATACGAGTTTTATAATATAAAAAATCCCTCGATTCTCCAACATGGTATTAAAGCTAATGGCTTGAGATGTAGCATGTTGCCTACAAGTCTCATGCAAGTTGTAGATGCTCTTAAAAAGTCAGATTTGTTTAGTGGATTGGTTCAAGGTTTCTAATTGCAAACTAAATCTAGGATCAAATCAGTGGGTCAAAATTATGAGTTTCAAGATAGATCTTATAAATTTTAATGGACACAATTATAAAATTTTGGCACAAGATATGGGAACATTGTTGAAGAATGAAGAGTTATAGGACTTTATGAAAATGGTGGTTCTTATCCAAGGGATAACTAATAAAAAAAATTCATCGACATGAAAAAGGATGAGGCTCTAGGAGTCATAATGTGGAAGAATGTAACTAGGTTCGGTCTTCATTATTAATGTATTTGTCAAAATAACTTATTATTATTCGACTTATTAAAGCATGGGTTTCATGCTTGGGTCGTATTTAGATTAAGGTCCCAATTGTGGACATCTAGGTTAGTTGTTACAAATTTAAATTGATCCATTTTTTGGGCTTTTAAATCATGTAACATTAGGTTGTCAAAAGGATCCTGCATCAAGTCATCTTCTTCAAGGTCATCATCCTCGAAATCTACTTCAAATACAACCCTCATGTCAAGTGATACAAGTCATCAAAGTTGCATCCTTAAGTCGACTTCAATCAGTCTTCAAGTCAGCTCAAATCAAGACACAACACTTCACACTATCATGTCAGCTCAATAACTATGGCAAACAACTATATATACAGGGGTATAGTTTTCATTTCTACCACAGAAGTTTGGAAATCTCTGAAGTTTCGGACCACAAATACAGTTCGGATCATGATCACAGGTTCGGTGTTGGAGGATAAGGTCTCGAACATATTAAAGAATTTTGGTAACCATTTATGTTATGAATTGGGTAACTTCCATGATATGATGTTGCAGCAAAAAAGTGCCTCAGTTTCAACACAAATCTACCACATAATTAGTTCTATGTTATGATACTCAATTCAATGAATATGCTCGGTTATCTCAGTTATGGTTCTCAATACTATGATGATGCTCGGTGATCTCAGTAATGGTGCTCGGTGATATGTTGTTATCTCAAACTCGATCAAGGTAATGAGGATGGAGTTTAGGTGCAAGCAAAGGATATCTCGGTGTCATGGAGATATCGGTGCTAACACAGTGAAGGGATGACTTGATGGAGGAAGTCTATAGTCTAAGGTCTTGGTCATCTCATCTTAAATCTAATGAAGGAAGAATTGTGACTGGGTTTTCCGCAAAAGGTGGGGGTTTTCCTAACATGTGCCTACATCTTGTGTCTTCTTCTATTTGTTCATTGGAATTACTCTTGATGATAAGAAAAGATAAAGTGAAAGAAGAAATAATAATAACAAAACATCATAAGATAATTTCATGATAAGAGAAATTGTTTAACTCCCATCTCCTTAATTTCTCTAACACATAACAACCTCCATCTCAAGGTTGATTTAATGTCATATAAACCATATAAACTACTCATATAATCTATACTCGTTAGTATATCAAAGAGGTAGAATTTGATGCTTATTTTCCCCTAAGACCCTACAAACGTTAGTGGAGATCGTGTAGGCTCAGAGGGAGTTGTGAATTTTTGAATTATATGGTTTGGTTTGCACAAGAAGAGTCTAGGTGGGCTTGATGTTAATAAGCCATGTGACAACTTGTCAATCCCATGTGGACGTCCAAATGAAGCCCTTATATTGCGTATAAATAGAAGGTGAGGTTGGAGGCTAAGATAACATCCAAGCGAAAAAATTTAGGAGTAAAACACCTTCTGATGTAAGCCACAACTTGAAGAAGAGAAGGCTGAAGCCTGAAATGACTGTTTTGAGGTCAAATTAGGAGATATAACAAGGTTGAGGAGTAGCTGCGTAAATAATTTGGTAAGAGGGTTGTTTTGGTACCAAAAGGGGTGGCATATTTGTTGTTTAAGAGAGTCTCAGACATTGTAGTTATTACAGGGATAACGTATGTCTGTATTAGGTTTGTTGGAGGGGTCGTAAGGCCTAATTCCTACAACATAACTAAGGGACAATCAGCGTATGAGATAAAATCTAGGGTGAAGGCAAGCCACATTAACAAAAGGGATTGTTGGCAAGTGTTGAGAGGGATGACATGGACTGTGGATAATTCCTAACCAGATTGTAGAATACAATAGGGTACCAACACATCAGAAGGTACGTTTTTGTGTTAAGAAATTCCCACTCTTTATTTTATCTTAGGGAAAGAGTTTCGAGGGTCACTTCCCACCTATTCATTTACCTATACTCTACAAATGAATTCCTAAACTACCGAGACTCCACCCATTGTTGAACGTCCGTGAAGAGCAAGGAGCCTTAGCTGTGGTGACAATGGGCTAAGCCTCCATCATTTCCCTTGTCCTAGCATTTGTCCTCTTAGGAATCCCTTTTAGGTCCACTACTAGTTTGAGTGGTAACAAGTTGTTCACAATTCCATTTGTGAACAAATCTTTGGTATGCCCACTTTTTCCATACTACAACTCCAAGATGAGAAGTCTAGTGCTATGGAGGCTACCCTTCTTCTCACTGAATCAATCCTCTACAATATAGTGAACTAGGGCTAGTTGGTTGGCCCACTTGACTGTTACTTTAGTCCTTCAAAGTCTGCATATCCTTAGGCCCTATACACCTGCCCTTCTACCAATTTTGTTGTCCTTCACCAGAATAAGAGTCAGGACTCTTCTTTGATAATAACCCAACAACCCTCCAACTGTACTTGGACTCCATCAATCTGCCCAACCACAGTCAATTATTTTTACTGATCTAAGGCCCACAATATTGTCTTCATCTAGAACTCTTCAAATCTGCTGCCTAACAATGGTTTGAGTACTCTCAAGATCATTGTTCTTGTGTATTGACAATTTGATCTTTTTTGTCCAATCTATGAACAAATATGAACTACTCCTCTTATAATACTTTTAACAATTTGTAGATGACTAAACTAGGGTCACAAATCAGCCACTAACAGTCCATTTACTACTTTTTTATAGGTTTCTTCAGATCTTTGTCTAAAACTCTATGGAAAGTCCACCAAAATCAACTCCTCTGCATGTCAATCCATTCTTCATATGGCACATTTATTCTGCATGCTCAATCTTCTGCTCAGGTTCCACCCTCCTTTGGATCTGTTGTCTCCACACATAATGAATCTGCAAACCATATTCCAAATCTGCGGTCTTTATTGCAGAAATAAACCTCGCTATAAGGGTCACAACCTGTCTTCTTCTACACAAATTTGTCACAGTCTTAAGGGCATACAGGCTTATGAACTAAACATGCTAGAAAATTGTCCTAATTAGGGCATTATACTTATGTACTTCTAATTGTTGTAGAACAAACCCTATCCACACATAGAAAAAACACGACTCTTACGTCCATAAGAGACTCGACCTAGCTCATATGGATCCATAGATTCTGGGCATTTCTTTGACTGAATCTTGACATGAACTTCAGATCTCAATGTCGACCCTCAAACTAGGGTTAACTCAGTCAATATTACACCTACGTCAACTTCTGTTATGGCTCTAAATTACAGTGCAAGCCCTCCTCCATTTATGTTGGTCTTTATCATAGACCTTGCGGCCTACTAACCACCACAAGGCAAGATGGTACCAACCCTCTCTTCTAATTCATGTAGAAAATCTAACCAACGAGATTCAATCTAATCTTGTAATGTACTAAAACAAGATACTAAATCCTTCCTACAATTTGTGGAAACAAAACACGATCGCATAATCACATATAAGTAAGAGAAACAAGTTATCAATCGCACAACACAAGATGTATCTGGGGAAGCAAATGCTCAAATCCCTCTATCTCTATTTTGTATTAAGTCAAGGAATCATGAAACAATACAATGCTTAATCTCTCTTGAGATTCTCCAACACTCTGCCAATTGTCTCCTGCTGATCTAGGCAAAGTCAGTCTAGTACTTAGCCAATTCTCAACCTTCCTTCAGTCTGCCTTGCTCACGCAATTCCTATGGAATTATCTCCATATTAATTAGGAAAATCAACCTTCCTTGATTGCGCAATCCATCATGGCATCCCAATGACTTTATAATTGCACATGGGAAATTTTCTATAAATACAACTGATAGTTATGTTCCTCTGAACTGTGTTACAATAAGGATCAAGGGTCTTTTTATTATTTAAAATAAGGTAAAACCCTAAACTACCAAAACCATAACCTGAGGAGATGTAACACCAAGAGTTTCTGGGCCATGTTGGAGTTAGTTGGGTAGCCAACTTCCCCGGGTCGTAACTTGGTCATATGATCTTCGTTTGACACACATGATACCTCGTTAGAAAGATCTCTCCGAGGACTACAAATAATAATATGATTTCTACGAAATTTCCAAACCTTTAATGCCCAAAAAACATCATTTGGGGCCTCAAAACAGCTCCAAAAATTCAAGACCCGAAAAATTGACAAAAATAGTAAATTGTGCTATAATTAAGGAAACTGAAAAACTGAAAGAGACAATGGTGAGGGCCCAAGTGGAATAGGCGGGTGGCCACCAATATCCACCTCGATCACCTTAAATCAAATTTCCTGAGCTAACTCAATCATCATGACTTAGTTAATTGACACAAGTTGTTATGAGACGAAATTACAATTTATTGTCCAATTTATTTAAGGGAAAAATAAATTAGACGCCTCACATTCCTCACTCCTGGTACATCAAAATTCCTCACCAGTGTGGGTGCATATTTTTTTGTCCTTTCTAGTTGCCAATTTCATTGTTTCTTGTTGCAAATTTCAACACTCCCTCTCAACAAGAAAGGAATTCAATCTATCCCCATCCGGTACCTTTGGAATGTTCTGCATGCTACACTTCTCTAGTGTTGTTTGCACCTGCAAATCCTGAAACTGAATAGCCTCTGAACAACTAAATCAGTATAATGCATCTGTCATCAGAGTCTTCTGACTGTTGCTAGCTACTGCACTTCTCTAGTACTAGATTCTCTGCGCTGCTGCTCACATCTGTATCCGTGCCCTTTGAACTATTGCTAACTCTAATTTGTGCTCCAGTATTTGACATATGTCAGTCTGATTTCTGTCTTGCTGAAATCTAACTACATCAATCTAACTGATCCTTCCTACTACTATTGTACTGTGGGCTCCTCGTAGCCAGGTTTGATCCATGAGACACACCATCTCAATGGACCTTGCCCAAATTTCTTATCTTAGGATTATGCCTACACATCACCCCACCTTACACCTCAAGGTATGGCTTCTCCCTCTTCCCATATGGCTCAAAATTTCCCCCTCATGGAGGTCTTCGCTTGAGTGGACGCTTCCACTCGGTCTCCTCTCTGCTTCTCCAATTGTGGCAGCTACTCCACAACCTTCTGAGACTACTTCTGATGAGGATGCATGTTGAGAGGTAATTTATGCTCCCTCTAAACTACCAAGTCTCTAACTTCTGCCTTTCTCCTCAAAGCTTTGCATGCATCTCGTACCTCAAGTGCATATAGGTTCTTGACTCGCGCACAGTGTAATTGTCCCGATGTTACAAAAAGTTTTTAAAAAAGAGTTGATTTTAAATCAATGATATCTCCCTCATCTGAGCTCCAATTCGACCAATTTTTTTTTTCCCATTTCGGTATATTTTCGCAAGGAATCCAAATATTCTATTTATTTTTGAAAATTTAACACCAAAATCTTCAGATATTCTCTGCGAACTTGTTGCCCAAAAAAATTCTTGCTCTGATACCATGTAGAAAATATAACCAATGAGATTCAATCTGATCTTGTAATCTACTAAAACAAGATACTGAATCCTTCCTACAATCTTCGGAAACAAAACACAATTTCACAATCACATATAAGTAAGAGAAATAAATTATCAATCGCACAACAACATGATGTATTTGGGGAAAGCAACTTCTCAAAACCCCTTTGTCTCTATTATGTATTAAGCTAAGGAATCATGAAACAATACAATGCTTAATCTCTCATGAGATTCTCTAGCACTCTGTCAATTGGCTCCTATTGATCTAGGCAAACTCGGTCTAGTACTTAGCCAATTCTCATCCTTACTTCAGCCTGCCTTGCTCATGCAATTCCTAGGGAATTAACTCCTTATTAATTAGGAAAAGCAGTCTTCCTTGATTGCGCAATCCATCATGGCATCCCAATGACTTTATAATTGCACATGGGAAATTTTCTCTGAATACAACTGATAGTTATGTTGATCCGGATTTATGCAGGAACGCAACAGAATAAACACATAACCATAAATACAGAGATGCAGCGGAAATAACACTTCATTTCATGAATATCAAAGAACTGAAATTTGCTTACAGACAGAATGGAAATAAAACTAACTAGGGCACTGGTAGCTATCTCTGAGAAGAGATGTGGCGGCTACAGGCCTCTGAACTGCGTTACAATGAGGCTCGAGGGCCTATTTATTATTGAGAAACAATGGAGAACCCCAAACATCCCAAAAACCTAACCCTAGGAGATGAAGCGCCAAAACTATGGGCCCCGTTTGGGTAAATTGGTGTTTCAACTTCCCAGGGACGTAACTTTGGCATACTATCTCCGTTTGACGCACATGATACACCATTAGAAAGCTCTATTCGAGGACTACAGCTGTAGGGACGAATTTGATGATCAAATTAGCTTGTGATTTGATACCCAAAAAACGTCGTTTAGGGCCTCAAAACGGCTCCGGAAGTTCAGGACCCGAAAAACTGCTAAAAATAGTAAGTTATGCCGAAACTGAAAAACTGAAAGAGACAATGATGGGGGCCCAAGTGGAATAGGCGGGTGGCCACCAATATCCACCTGGATCATTCCTCCCCCCTTAGGAAGAAATGGTCCCCATTGCGTTAAGTTTCTCCATGAGATGAGGAAATTTCTGCTGAACTTGGACGTCCCTAGTGAACCACTTTCCTTGGTGCAGGAGTTGGCCAACTTTGACAACCCGATAGAGTTGGATCTTCTGTTGGCGAGTGTTCTTGATTTGCATGTCCATGATACAATCTGTGGTGGCCTGTTCCATGCAGTCTGGGTTTAACTCTGTTGGTGTGAGTTGTTCTGCAATGTCCGAGGTGTCCAGTAGAGGTGGGAAGTAAGGATGAAGGCGATCCACATTGAAGACTGGGTGCAGACCAAGGAATGGTGGAATATTGAGCTCAAAGGAATTGTTCCCTACAGCCTTGGTGATGGTGTACGGCCCGTATCGGAGTGGGAAAAGCTTGCGGTGGGGTCCAGTGAGGCACTCCTTCTGCAAATGTAGCCATACTTTGTCGCCCACCCGGAAGTTGTGTGGCACCCGGTGTTGATCATGGCGTTGCTTGTACTTGGCATTGGCTCTATCCAATATATCATGAACTTGTTGGCAGATGTGTTGAATGCGCTCGATGAAGCTACTTGCTTTGTCAACTTCAGACTGGACATGAGCTGAATTGGCCTGAGCAGCTGCAAATGGCATGGCTACGTCAATGGGACATAGTGGCTGGAATCCCAAGCCCACCTGAAAGGGGCTATGGCCGATTGAACTGTGGAGAGCCCGATTATAACTATGTTGTACATAAGGGAGGCTCTCGTCCCATGTGCGTGGATGCTTTGAATTGTACATGCGCAGAATGTGTATAATCATTCTGTTGACGACCTCTGTCTGGCCATCTGTTTGGGGATGGAAAGCTGTGGACTTGGTGAGCTTTGTGTCCATCATTGACCAGAGGCTGGACCAAAATGTGCTGAGGAACCTGCTATCTCGATCTGATATGATAGACTGTGGGATCCCAAAGTGCACCCTTACTCGTTCAAAGAAGAGTTTAGCAGTAGCTTCTGCTGTGATATTCTTCTTACAGGCCGCCATAATGGCCATCCTCGAGAATATGTCAACGACCACGAAAACACAGTCATTGCCATTCTTAGTAGAGGGCAGGCCCGACATGTAATCCATGGAGATGGATTCCCACGGTCGACTAGGGGTAGGTAGTGGAGTATATAGGCCTTGCTTCTTGATGGTCGGTTTGGCAATGGCACAAGCAGTGCAGGATCTGATGTGCTTCTCGACATCCTTTCAAAGGTTCGGCCAATAGAAATACTTCTGTAGTATTGCCACTGTTTTCTCGACCCCGAAATGCCCAGCGACTCGACTGTAGTGTGCTTCCCATATCATCTTGGCACGCTCGCTTGAAGGAACACAAAGGTGTCCCATGAGACATAAAAGTGCATCTTGGAGGTGAAAATTTGGAACTTGCGTACCCCCCAAGAGTGCCTTGTAAGTTTGGCCGAATTCTGGGTCACTCTCATAGAGAAGCGGCCAATCAGAAGTCTCGTGCCCACAAGAGTTGAGCACCGTGGTGAGCGCCACGATCGGTGGTCGGCTGAGGCAGTCTGCAACATTATTGGTGCTACCCTTCTTGTACTTGATGTTCAAATGAAACTGTTGCAGATATGTGGACCACTTCTGATGGCGATCATTCTGCAACTTCCCTTATGTCCGTATGAACTACAGGGGCCGGTGGTCTGTGTGGATGATTGTTTCCTTCCCCAAAATGTAATGCTTCCATTTTCGACAGGCTTGCACAATGGAATACATTTCTTTGTCATAGGTGGGATACTTGCGAACTGTCTCCGAAAATGTCTCACTGTGATATGCCACTGGATGTCCCCGTTGAGTAAGAACTGCCCCAATAGCATAGTCAGAGGCATCTGTCTCGATCTCAAATGGCTGCTGCAAGTCTGGTAAGGTGAGCACTGGGGCAGAACAGAGGCGATTTTTCAATTCTTTGAATGCCTTCTGTTGAGGTTCCGACAAAAATAATTTTGCTCTCGCTCCTCCTTTGGTGACTTGACTCAAGGGCCAAGTGATATGAGAGAATCCCAACACGAATCTATGGTAGAAATTAGCAAGACCCAGAAAGCTGCGAAGCTCTGTTATAGTAGTCGGGGCTGGCCAATCCCGAATGACTTGGATCTTGGCTGGATCCACATGCACCCCTTTTTCATCAATAATGTATCCCAGATATTGAACCTGGGTCATGCCAAACGTGCACTTCTCCAAATTGGCACACAACTTGTGTTGCCGCAGTGTTTGGAGGACTTGTTGGATGTGATGAAGGTGCTCTTCCCAAGTCTTGCTGAAGATCATAATGTCATCCAAGTACACCACTACGAATGAGTTGGTGAATGGCCGCAAGATGTCGTCCATCATCCTCATGAAGGTTGCGGGAGCATTCGTCAACCCGAAAGGCATGACCAGCCATTCAAAAAGGCCTTCCTTAGCTTTGAAGGCAGTCTTCCACACATCAGAGGGTTCAATCGGTACCTGGTGATACCCAGACTTCAGGTCGATCTTACTAAAATATCTTGCACCTTGGAGTTGGTCCAGAAGGTCATCAATCCGTGGGATTGGGTACCTATTCCAGACAGTGATCTTGTTCAGTGCCCGATAGTCAATACAGAGTCTCCACGTCCCATCCTTCTTCTGTACCAACACGATCGGGCTCCCAAAGGGCAATGAACTTGGTCTGATGTGACCTTTCTGCAACAACTCCTGAATCTGCCTCTTGATTTCATCATTTTCCAGAACAGAGCGTCGATAGATCGATCCATTGGGTAGCAGCGCACCTGGGGTCAGATCAATCGGGTGCTTGACCTGGCAGTGCAGAGGAACCCCTGTGGGTGAGGTGAAGATGTCCCCGTACTCCTCCACGACCTTATCCATTTGTTGTTTTCGTGCAAAGGGGCCCTGTCTGAAGGTCGTGGCCACAGTCTTCTTCTTGCCCTGGGGGCGGATCATCAGGAAAATGAATTTCTTGGTTTGGGAAATGAGCTTACTGCATTGTTTTGCAGTAACCAAAGAGATAGTCGTAGGAGGTGGTACCTCTGGTATCCTGTACAACTTATTTCCCAAAGTAAAAATAACAGCACGAGGTCGAGACTCATACACAGCATGACGCTTCCACAAGTATGGTTGTCCTAATAATACATCAGAAACATCAATAGGAGCAACGTCACATAATACCTCATCCGTGAATGGCTTGATGCTATAGGGAAGGCGGCACTGCTGGCTGACGTGGAGATCTCGTCCTTGGTGAAGCCACCCGATGGTGTATGGATGTGGGTGAGCTGTGGTCGGCAAGCCCAACCGCTTCACGGCGTCTGCTGAAATGAGGGTCTTTTGGCTCCCATTGTCGACAATGAACTGTACAGGGGAGCCCTTTACCCACATCTGGGAGTGGAAGAGACGTTCCTCCTCCTCTGGATCTTCCGGTTCCTCCTTCCGGACCTTTGTAGTGGCAACAGTGGCGTTGGGCTCCGCATCAATAATCTGTTTCCCTTTTTCATTCCCCTTTTCAGGTTCTGATTCGGAGTCAGAGCATGCATCTGACTCAGAAGCCCTCATCTCGGCCACTAGCGACCGCTTGGCCCGACACTCACTTGTGTTGTGAGTGGAGCTCTTATGGAACTCACACCACTTTCCCGTGTCCTTCTTTGGCTTTACGGTGTTGTTCTTTTCTTGTGGCTTTGACGGGTTGTCTTTAGCCGCCATGCCTTGGCTCTGTCCTTTGTTCTGCGGTTTGGAAGCACCTTTTCCTTGCTTTTGATTCGCAGATCGAAAGTCTCGCTTCTTCTGTTTGAATTTCTGCTCAATCTTGGCAGCATACCGGTATGCCGTACCAAGCGAGGAGATGTCGAGGAACTCCATTTCCTCCCGAATGTATCTGTGCAGACAACTGCGATACTTTAGCACCAAATGTTTCTCTGAATCTTTGATACCCAACTTTGTGCGCAGGGTATGGAACAGATTCGTCAGCTCGTGCACATCTTGATCCCTTTGTTGTCGCAGCGTGGTCCATTATATGTACTTGTCCTCATAGCTCCCCACGGGATAGTACTGTTCCTTGACGGCGTCTCGGAAAGAATTCCAAGTTGGTACGGCCGAGAACAGAGAGGGTTCTGTCTGGTCCTTGTTCTCACAGTCGGTTTCCCACCAGTCCTTAACATGGGGGGTAGCTTTGAGGAGTGCAAAAATAATCTTCTCCTGGTCTGAAAAGTCATGAACCGAGAAATATCCTTCTAACAGATTCAACCATCTATCTATGGCATCTGCGTCTATTTGACCCTCAAATATGGGAATGCCAAAATTTACTTGTACCTTAAAAGGAGTCGCGCCTCCAGAGTGGCTGCTGGATGCAGATGCGCCGCCGGTGGGTAGCCGTTGAAGGATCTGAGCAAAGTTGTCCATCATCGCGTTCCTTTGTTTTTCGAGGGCCTCCTCGAGCAATATTTTGATAGGATCTCCTGCTCCCTCATCTTTCTTTTCGTCCCCCATGGGCGTCCGTCGAGGTTTGCGAGGCTGATCTTGCAAAGGTTCCACCAGATCAAGCCCTAGCTCCTTATACCCCGACCTCGTTGGGGACATGCAAAGAAGGATCGAGAAAAATAAGACCGCTCTGATACCACTGATCCGGATTTATGCAGGAACGCAACAGAATAAACACATAACCATAAATACAGAGATGCAGCGGAAATAACACTTCGTTTTATTCATAAAATAATGACTGCAATAAGCTTACAAACATAATGGAAATAAAATAGCTAGGGTGCTGGTAGCGAATCTCTGAGAAGCGATGTGGTGGCTACAGACCTCTGAACTGAGTTACAATGAGGCTCGAGGGCCTATTTATTATTGAGAAACAATGGAGAGCCCTCAACATCCCAAAACCTAACCCTAGGAGATGAAGCACCAAAACTATGGGCCCCGTTTGGGTAAATTGGTGTTTCAACTTCCCAGGGACGTAACTTTGGCATACTATCTCCGTTTGACGCATATGATACATCATTAGAAAGCTCTATCCAAGGACTACAGCTGTCGGGACGAATTTTATCAGAAAATTCGCTGGCGCTTTCATACCCAAAAAACGTCGTTTAGGGCCTCAAAACGGCTCCGGAAGTTCAGGACCCGAAAAACTGCTAAAAATAGTAAGTTATACCGAAACTGAAAAACTGAAAGAGACAATGGTGGGGGGCCAAGTGGAATAGGTGGGTGGCCACCAATATCCACCTGGATCATATGTTCCATTTAACCTCTGTCTCAACTGGGTAGTCCTCAAAACTGACATGCATGCAACTATTAATAGCGCATTATCAGTTATCTGGTCGATCACTCATTGTGAATTAAATCTAATTTAATTCACTGGACCTCTCACTAGCTCATCACTCAGTTAGAACTAGTTAAACTGATTTTAACTCATTTAATTGAGTTAATTACACTTTCACCCCACTAATGCATCAACTTCAACTGGACTGCAAAAATATTAGAATTCCTCTAGATGCCTCATCTTAGACCCTCAACTCTAATTTCTTGAGCTAACTTGGTCATCATGACTTAATTAACTGACACAAGTTTTTATGAGATGAAATTACAATTTATTGTCCAATTTATTTAAGGGAAAAATAAATTAGACGCCCCACATTCCTCACTCCTGGTGCATCAAAATTCCTCACCAGTGTGGGTGCATTTTTTTTTTGTCCTTTCTGGTTTCCAATCTCACTGTTTCTTGTTGCAATTATTAAACATTTCATAATTTGACGCGGCCTTCACACAAAGACACCATTGAAATCACATGCCCAGATTCTCATGAGAAACCTCTCTTAAGCTTGATCTGCCAAAAGAGAACCAACAATATGCCATCCTACTTCCTAACGCAAACTGACCATTAAGGTATTCAACATTCTTCTAAACCCTCACATGATGATCTTGCTCTTGGAGGATGATCATGACCTCCCTTTAGCAACCCTTACTCGACCCTCGTACTCGACCTACTTTAGGACTACATCTCTCTTCACCCCCTTGATGTGCCAGATAGTGGGAATACATGTCAAACATGCTAAGATGTGCCAAGTGATAAGGCATGCCAAGATGTGCAAGGGTGTGTCAATGCATGTTAGGGACTATCAAGACAACAAAAGGGAGAAAAAATTTAAACTACAAGTAAATGAACACATAAGAGGGTTAATAAGTCATCAATTTACCTTTTCCAAGAGGGGCATGCTATGCACACCAACACTAGGCGGCAATAGGTGCCAAGTGCAGAGTCTTAGTGCGTTCTAAGTGCCAAGTATTCCTTTGTTGCTTCTCATCTACTCTCCAACAATTGATCATCACAAATAAATTTAATATTAAACCATGCCAAATCATACCAAGGCATCTCAACGTATTCCATACATGCTAAGACTTTCCAAGCGCCAACACGTGCCAAGCGCCAATATGTGTCAGGGACTAGTGTTATGCATGTTATGAAGTGGAAGGGAATGTTGAAGAGTGTTAAGGTGTGCTAAAGAGTGATAATGCATGTTGATGAGTGTTAAGGAGTACTAGGAAAAAACATTAAGGGAGCACTAGGTAAAAATTCATGGAAGTTAATGAATATGAGGAACGTATGCCACAGACTAGTGTTAATGAGTGTTAGTTGTCATGCCAAGGAAGGAGTGACAAGGTATGCTAAACATTGGTAAGGCATGCTAGGGAATATCAAGGCATTTCAAGAATTCCCAAAGTGTGCTTGGGAGTTCCAGGGTGTGCTAATTATATCATGTGCCAATTAATAGTGCCAAGATATGCCAATACATGCTAGGTGCTAAGGATGTGGCGTAGGGTGCCAGGGTATGTCAATATGTGTCAAGGCAACAAAAGGAAGAACCAATAAGAGGGTTAATAAGTCAGGACTTTATCTTTTTGAAAAGGGGTATGCTAGGCACACTAATAATAGGTCCCAATACATGCCAAGTGGCATTGTGTGCCAAGTGCTAATGTATGTCAATGCATTCAACCAAGGTGTTCTAGGGCATCCTAGGGACTATATGCAGCATGTCAACATATGCTAGTAGAGTTCCATGTTGTGCTACCCCATGCCACTGTGTGCTTGGGCATCAGTGTCATCGCGATATGTTCTAGGTACAAAGATGTTCCAAGATATGTGGGGTGATCAGTAATGTTAGTGTGTGCCAAAGCATTAATTTAAGGTGTGCCCAAATTTTTGAGGAGTATTAGGTCTTTCTCACTAATATAATTGTCAGAGCTTGATTATGTATTAAATAATATATTTCCTACACACAATAGTGGAACTTTATTTGAAGGGAATTTGCTAGATAATAAACTTAATAGATATGAAATTTGTGTTGACTCATAGGAAATCTCTATTCGACTAGTCATTACTTGAGGGAAATGATACACACTAATTACTTCTTAAAAAATTGAATGACCCTAACCACTATGGCCTTGGACATATTATAAAAAATACTCCACAATAATGGTATTAAATCATGATCTTTTGACAAAAAATATATTAACAGGCACATAGTGCAATCAAAAACTCATTGGAATGATCAATGATGACAAACATTTTTTGACCGTCACCAAAAGTAACAAAAAGAGCATTGACGAGGGTCATTAAAAGTTCGTCACTAGAAGTGTCACCAAAGAGAGAATTAGTGATGGGCCTTTAATGACCCTCACCAAAAGTGTCATTGAAAATGTCTTTGGTGAAGTACCATAAAGGACCATCACTATATACACTTACAGTAATGATTTTTTAATGATCAATGATGATGGACATTTTTTGACTGTCACCAAAAGTAACAAAAAGAGCATTGGTGAGGGTCATTAAAAGTTCATCACTAGAAGTGTCACCAAAGAGAGAATTAGTGATGGGCCTTTAACGACCCTCACCAAAAGTGTCATTGAAATTTTCTTTGGTGACGGACCATAAAGGACCATCACTATATACACTTACAATGACGGTTTTTTAAGGACCGTCACCATCTGTGACATTGGTGACGGACCTTAAAGGTCCGTCACAAGCATGACCCTCACCAATGTGCTTTTTTCTTGTAGTGCCATCTTGCTCTTTCACCTATCTCTCCACTAGGTCTCCACTGGAACTGTCATGCTCTGTAGTTAACTGTTGTATTTGTTCAGTTGATTAATTAGTTATTATTTTTGAATTAATTAACTAATTAATTCACTCCACTCTCACTAGTGTATCATTCAGTTAGACAAGATATAACTACCTCAACTAATTTTAACTCACTTTAACTAAGTTAAACTGAATACAACTCCATGAACTACTCTTCCAACTCTATCATAACTTTGCCACTTCAGTTCTAATTGAGTCCTCCATGCATGAACCACTAGTAAACCTTAGGAATTACGTAATTCCTTCAACTCACTGATTTTCCAAATCTGTACACTCAAATTAAGTGATCCAAGAGAATAAGTTGATATTATTGTCGGATTATTATTAAGAGCTAATAATAATTGACACTTCTATTTTTAGATCGACGATCTATAAACAGACTTCACCCAATATTATAAAAATGGAATTTCATATATTTTTCCAACTTGAACAACCATCCACAAATAGCATCCTACAACTTCTGAAATATGATCACCATGTCTAAAAAAAGACATAGTCTAAAAATAGACTTGCACCAAAAATAGCCTGCAGACCCACTTAGTGAAGGCAACTCTTTTCACTAAGCTCATCATCTTGTTGAATCTAAAAAATAATGTAAGGGCACAATAATAACAATATTGGGGTTACATGGGCACAAAAATAACAATAAGGGGGGCTACACTAACATAATAAGGGACTACACTATTAATATAGGGACTTAACAGATTTTTATACTTCACCTTCATGATGGAGGTTTCGAAGGAGCATGATATTTTATTGAATAAAATTTTCCATATGCTGTTTTTATGCACATGTATGGTTCATGTGCACATTTTCTTTCATGCTACCAAAGTATAACAAGTTTCCACACAAATTCCTAGTAGATTTGAGTTTGAAATTGAATTCCCTGCAGGGAAATGTTGTGAATTTGTTTAAGAAGTCCAGTTGAAACGTAGATCTAGCCTTTAATGCTCTCAATATTAGTGATAAGAAATGTGTTAGTCAATAGGTGCAAAGAGAGATGTTTAAGGCTTCCCCAAGGATGTAGAAAGTGTTAGGGTTTAGAATACATTTGGTGGGGTGTAGAGGAGATTTTTTATCCCTTGCATCCATTAACAAATACCTTGAGGTGGTTGACTATGGTGATGTCAATGTTCCTAGTCCAATCTCAGTCTCTAGGTTCCTGCTACCCACCCACGTCTATGGCTACCCCTATAATTTGTTTCTCATACACTTGTTATATATATTTGTATATTTTCCTAGCTTTGTCACAGCCTTGGAAAATGCATATTGTTTATTAAGAATTAGAATTGTATTGCATATATTTCCTATTACCTATGTTTTATGAAGATGGAAGTTATGCTACAGCTTTTGTTATTATTTGTAAATCCCAAAAAAAAGCTCGAGACATCATCATGTGGGGTCTTAGAGGGTGATGCTGAGTTCCTGTTAAACACTTTGGAACATGTTCATTGTTGTAAAATTATGAACACTGGTTACATGGTCAATAGTATAGCCTAGGTAATCATCAAAAATATCCACCTAGGAGTCGTGCAAGTTTGGCCAATCTTAGACAATTCACACTTTCCCAACAACATCAATAGTCATTTATACACCATGAATATACTTTTCTGAGTCTTACTTTAGCCTTTTTCGGTACCTATGTTACAGAATCACTATCCATATTTTTTTCCTAGACATCCTTGGGATGATCTACATGAGTCTAGGCCAACCCAAGCTCCCTCTTCTTTGCTTGGAATTTGTTAAATAATCCCTTTGCAACCACTTCCATGGGTACCATGAGAAATTGAAATTACAATAGCCACAATCTTAATAAATTATATTGAAGTGAATGCTTTTATAAAGAGGGCTTGATATATGCGAGATTACCTTTTCTTTTTCTAAATTGTACAAATTTTTTTATGTACAATACAATACATACCATAGTTTTTTGGACATCTCTCTCGATCTTGTTGTTGCGCTTACCTAATGAGCTCGTTTGATTTTTCGAAACTTAATGTTAACAGGAATTTATATCATAGATTTATATAATGTATAGGTTTTTATGTTACAAGTCTATATACAACATATAATCCCCGTTTTTCTAGATTAGATTTTCATTTTCCAAAAAAACGATGATATAAAAGCAGGTCACTGAATCAAATCCGTACCGTTTGTGTTACTTTCTCACTTGACGAATTCCATCCTGCAATCAATGGAGTATTATAATGGAATTACTACATAGAATCTCATTGTAACACGCAAAAATGTGGGACATTTACATTTTACTGATCACAATATCTGGATCCATCCACACTTCAAGAGTTTGATGTGCAGTTGTTTATTTCATTGATTGTATTGTTTTATGTGTTTTTTTTGTGATATTTCTTTTCCTCCAAGCTACCTATGAAAATAGTAGCATATAGATGCTATAAAAAACTTAAAACATATCCCATATTTAAACATAATCGAATATAAAGGTCGTAGATAGATGCAATAAAAACTTTTAATTACATTTCTTATAGATGTAGAGAGTAATTTTGCAGTGAAGGTGCTAGCTGAAAAATTAAATTTATAAATTCTAAGAAAGAGTATGTTGATTAGCAGTGGGAGTGTTTAGAGCCTCCACGAGTCCGATGTGCCAATATTTTTTTGGCATTTGAATTTAATATACTAAATTTATAAAATCTAAAAAAGAGTATGTTGATTAGCAGTATGTTGATTAGCAGTGGGAGTGTTTAGAGCCTCCACCAATCTGAAGGGCCAATTTTTTTTGGCTTTTGAATTTAATACACATTTTTTAAATCGGAAGTCCACTTATTTAAAGCTCAGAACCTGTATGATCCCTTGATGATCTTACTTCTCACTTTTTTGATGGTATTCAGTATTGGAGTTGTCTTTAGTGCATTGTTTTTGGAGTTTTTGGTTCCAGAATCTAGCAGAAATATTTGAGGTGAAATATTATTTGTGTTATTTAAACTGCTTTTTATTATATATATATATATATATATATATATATATATATATATATATATATATATATATATATATATATATATATATATATCCGTTAATTCCGAAAACCCCTAGGGAACTTTGATTGTGCAGGAGTTACCCATCAATCTTGTGATTTTGATAAATCTCTGTCAAATTTTGAAAAATTAAACTGGAAAAATCCACCGAAAAAAGCCCAAAAAATTCTCACTAAAGATTGATTCAATATTTTGTAAAAAGTATAGTTAAGTCCTTTTCCAATTTGATTGACAATGTAGTACTAGAGCTTGTTAAAACAACAATTTTCTAATTTGAATTTAGGTTTTATATCAATATTTAAGTTTATGGCAGAAGAATATATATTTTTTTTTTCCGCAGAAAAAATCGGTAACCTTTTATTTATAAAAATGAAAAGTTACACATAGCATATGCATTGAAGCATTTTCAGAAGTTTCCCATTGGGCTCATGTGCTTTTGCACACAATGCGACGTAGCGAGGCTACCTTGCATTCAGAAAGAATGAAAGAAAAAAGAGAAAAGGGAAGAAAGAAAGAGACAGAAAAAACTGGAAGCTAGTGGGAAAAGAGTCCCACAAATCACGTTTTTCTCCCTTTCTTCTTCTCAACCTTGCGCCATTCACCTTGGGATGGCTCACAAGTGAAAAGGACTATCTGATTTTCTGCATTTGGAGCTCCTGGATCCTTGTCCGAATCTGATGTTTCTGATGTATGGTGTCTTTTGATTCCTCCGCTGCCCAAGTCCATGACATTCCTATTTGTTTGTTTCGTCCGAAGGTGTGGATCCATGAGGACAGTCGTGTCTGCTGTTTGCACCTCGAGTTCCTGCGTGGGTTGTTTGCTTTCTGGTGGAGTTGATTCCTCTTCTTCTTCTGACTCATCCTCCTCTGAGTCGGGAGGGAGAAACTGCCAACCTTTCCTTTGCTTCCTATTCGGTTTCTTTTTGTTGTTTGCTCTCTTAATCTCTGGGCATGTATTTTGTAGATGACATGTCATCCTACAATTCCTGCATCTAAATGCAGTGTTCTCGTAATCAAGAGATTGCAACCAATTTTGTTGCTTGTAAATCAGCATGATGTTCTCCGGTAATCCTTTGCTTAAGTCTACTTCTACGCAAATCCGGGCAAAGGTGAAGATTCTTTGTTCTAACCTT
Organism: Pinus albicaulis; assembly: GCA_034641835.2. NCBI lineage: Eukaryota > Viridiplantae > Streptophyta > Pinopsida > Pinales > Pinaceae > Pinus > Pinus albicaulis. The sequence continues at coordinate 21,020 of JAXQQM020059500.1, forward strand.
TCCAAGTCGATTTTAAGATACCGCCCAAGGCTGTTCCATATGCTTTCGAGAACCTGTTCGTTCTAGAAGTGAAGGGGCAGGTTGTGAAGTCTCACCCATACTGGTAATCTGGAAACTGTCATAGTGTTGGGGTCAAAATCTGGAAACCATGGGGTGATAAAAAACCCCGTGGACCCCCAGAACCAAGGCCCTTCTCTGATTATAATATCCCTTTCCTCCGAGGTTTGAAATTTAACAATAAAAAACCCCTTGGAACAGAGATGTATTTCACATTCCAAAGACCATTGGGTGAAAATCCAGTGAAAAATATCCATGGGTTTAGGCCAAAAACAGTTGAAGCAGCATATTAATGCCTGGGCTTTATATGTCTTTATGTGCTCTTCTGTTGCTGTACTATTGATTTTGAGTGCTGGGGTTTGATCTTGTTGTTCTACTATGTAGGGCCTCGGAGCATTTCCAACCTGTTCTGGAGATGAGCCTACGGTTTTTTTCCCCTGTAGGATATTTTTGTAGGAGGAGCCTCCATTTTGTTGCTGTTGGTTGTTTAACATTTTTCCTTTGTCTCCCCCTGCAGATCTTGGCATGCTCTGGTTTACAGCACCTCCTCGGAGGCGTAGATTTAGGGTAATGGTCATATCTGCTTTTATGGAGTAATCCTTTAGGAGCTTGCAGTCCTGGAGAGAGCTGTACCCATTGACCAGATGTTGAAAAGGTACTGGGTACCCCATCAATCCCCAGATTTTGTGCTTGAGATGGTGAATAGAGGTATCATCGTTTACCCAGACTAAACGAGACTTACCCACAGGAGGCTTGATAAATATTTGAAAAGGAGACGAGTTCAGCAAAGAAGGATTCTTACCTATTGACTATTCAGAGAAAAGCGCTCCCTGCTTTTGCCAATGCCTTCTTGTCTCTGCCTCTCCCTTCTTCTGATCCGGCGGTGGGATCTTGCAGATCTGGCATTCCTGAGCGTAGCTGTTCTTTTTGTTGAGGTTAATTTCAGCCCTTAGCAGGGGCTCGTTTTTGCTGAAGGGATCAGAGGCTGGAGGGTCTCTGGTGTACCAATCGCCATCTCTCTGTGTCTCTGGTTCCAGATCTGCCTTTGAGAGCGATGCATGACCGTCAGGGAGCCGGACTTCACCCTTCCAGGTACTGTCATCAGGATCAGACCCCATAGAGTGGGCATGCATGCACGGCGGTGGCGATAAGGGTAAAGAGTTCCCATGGCCTTTGGGGCGGAGATGGAGCACAGGGGCGGCTGGCTGACGAAAAGCAGGAACCCTAGAGCCGAAGTGGATAGCAGCCAGTTCCAGATCGGAGGCGCCGACTGCAAAGGGGGCTGTGTCGAGAGCCGAATCTGGGCAAACCTATCGGATTAAGGCCGGCCCAGATTTTTCCATATGGTTGGAAAACTCAATAGCACGAGCAATGGTAACTCCATAATTCGCCGCCATCGGCCTTCCAAAAACATCCAATACAGCATTTCGCCCTCTGGGCCCCAATGTAACGCCCACGACATCCGCCAATTTATCAATGCCCCTCTGCACCGCTGCATGCGAATCCTGGTCGAACAATATATCCTTGGCCAACGCCCTCACCAGGGCTCTGCTCTTGCTCCTTGTTTGATGTTTCGCCCTAAATTGTCGAGGAGCTATCGGCCTTTGACAGAATGCTGTCTTTCTGCTCCTCAAACCATCCGGTTGAGCTGTGTGCTGAAACAGGTTCAGTGTCCCCGCGAAGGTGAAGACCGCGTTGATTGCCATAGCAGAGCCATTCTCTCGAAGATAGCGTCCCTTGGATTTCAGTATAATCCTAATGTCAAACAATAATAATTAAAATAGCTAGCAAAAGAATATATTACATAAATATAATTTTCAATAAGTTTAGAGTGTAAGTTATAGAAAATTGGTTATTTGTAATAGTGTACATAGAAAAAATGTTACTACTCATTCCGAAAAATAAAAAGTATTATGTAATTTATAATTCCAAGATTTTAAAGCTAAAGAACATTGTTTATCCAAAATTCATAAATAAAGACAAATAATATTAATGAAATTCTTATAACTAGTAGCTACAAATGAAGTCTCATAATGGGAATGAAGAAGAAAATGTCTTTGAAGATTTCTATTTTGATAAAATAATTGAGAGAACTTTTAAATTTTTCATATCTCCTTTCATTAATTGTGGAACATACAAGGGTGCTTAGTAACATCTTGCAATGAAGAAAGAGAAAAATAATTGAAATGAAGAAAGAGAAAAAAATGTTAGGATTAAAGGCTACTTTATTGATAAAGAAATGGAATTGTTTTATGAAATGCTCATGTAGCATGTGTATTGTATAGCCTCTTTTCTTATTTATAATTAAGAAGTTGGGTCCTTTCCTTGGTGAAACTGTTTAAGTTTGTGGTACATAGTTTTTACATTGATTAAGGGTATTCCAATTGAATTGTATAATCTACATTTTCTTGAAAAATACTTATTTCTATTCTTCATATCCTTGTTGAAATAATTCTAATTTTCAATTCTACAAGATTTAATTTAGCACTGGATTTCATGCTTCACTTGCATAACTTATATTTCAGCTTTTTAGTATCTCTTCCACTAAATTAAATATAATTACAGGCTTGTCTTCACAAACAATGATTGTAACGTGCTGAAATAATGGAGCTGACATTAACTAGCAATTCCATTTAATGACATCAGCTCTGTTACCACTAGTCCAAATAATTGACATCAGCTCTATTACCACATTACTAAACACATCCACACGATTGCAAATTACTCTCTCTCATGGAACACATCAACACCAGACTCTACTACATGTTGCATATACTGGAAGAGTTGAATCTGAAGACATCAAAGTCGGCTCGATCATTTTCCTTAAAAAAATACCTTGCATGGTATTTCAACACTCTTCATAAGGCCTTAAATATGTCTTCAGTTTCCTTCGTACTTCTGTATATTTTTTCTCTTCTAGCATCACCCAAAAAAACTAATGAATACTAAATTAACTTCTTGATCTCCCATGTGTACAAGGTCCATAAGAGTTCTTGAGTTTGAGGTTGTAAGACGTAGGGCAACACTCACTAAAGACCCATCAACACTACTACATGAAAAGGAAAACACATCCCAAACCAAATTTTCATTATCACAAGAAGGTTTGCCCTCTATATAATCTCTAGTGAATACATCCACAGTTACAATTATCTCATTCAAGGTAGTGAACCCATATCATAGATATTGGTCGATATAAGCTAGATAAACTACAAAGACAACATTGATGACTTACAACAACACACGTTGCTAAAGAAAATTATCTGGCTTTGACCTCTTTGATCGAGATAGAGATGAAATTCACCTTTCTCCATTCGCTAAGTTGGGAAAATATACATTGTTTTGAAAGGAAAATTAAAAGAAACAAACCCAAATTACAACCATCTAAAGAACAAATAGGATATTTTTTTTGTTTTTTTGTATCCACTATCAAGCCATGTATGTAGGATGATGCATTAACATTTCCTTATCAATCCTTCCATTTCAAAACCATCAATGAAATCAAGTCCACGAGCTTGAATACGAATGTTGATTTTATTGGTATTGTTAGTTCCACCTCACCTACCACGAAAATCCAATGAAGGGATGGAATTGAAACACTTAGGAAAATTGTCACATTAAAGGACATGTGAGGATTTAGAGTTGATGTAACATTATGGGGAGATCATCATGACTCTGAAGGAAAGAAACTTGTTGAGTTTTTCTCCTGCTATCACCCTAGTAATTTCTTAAGTTGCGGGATTTGAGTTTTTACTCAAAGAACACTAGGGTTAACCATAATCCTACTTCAAATCCTAGGATATAGCCTTCCTAGAATTCAGAGAGGGCATTCTCTTTAAGATTTATCTTTGTTTGGATTTATGTTTTTAGGCTAGTTATGATTGAAAATTTGGTTTTGTTTTAAATGTTTTGGTGGGTAAAAATCACTTAGGATTAAACTAAGGAGATATCTACTTGTCCATTAGGCTATGGAGTCTAAGTTTAGATAGCAGTACTAGAAGGCAAGGCCAAAAGGGTACAAATGTATTCAAGGCAAGGTAGATAACCCTCAGAGATCTGGGGAAATTTTTTTGATGAAATGGTATGATCAGGATAAAAGGGCAATGACGAATCCTTTGATCCAGAAAATGAAAGAAGGAGGCAGGGGTCAAACGGGAGTAGGAGCAATGAAGAATTCCTAACACCGGAAATCAGTAGAAAACATTTAAATGGTAAATTAATTAAAACTAGGGAGCAAAAGGCTAGTCCTATAGTACTATTCCTAGTTATACATTAAGATAGATCAAACACATAATGAATTGCATGAAACTCAAAAAAGAAACAATGACAAGAAGAGGTGTACTTCACTCTTCAACTTATCGCAAGAATCCTGAATTATGATGACACTTTAGCTTTGTCCAGTCTACTACTTTGAATTCAACACATGAAAGCCTGCAATGTATCAACAAAATTCTATAGTAATCTTAGCAATTTTATTCCACACTTAACACTTCTAATACAAAAGTATTTATACAAAATTTTGTTTACAAATATCCTAAAGGAATGTAGGAATATCTTTAGGAAATATAAAATATCTTTACAAAATAAGAGGGATAGCTGCTTAGAAAATCGACAAGCTATCCTCTTATCCAAAATATATAGAAAAAATTTATCTAAGAAGGAGCTTTTTATTGAATAGATGTCCTGCTTGCTGGCTGTTTAGGAAATATATTTGTTTGAGTTGACATGGCTGACACACTTTCCTATGATACTCTTTAACACTATTTATTTAAACACTGATACACTTTGACTGATATTTCACTCTTTACTACTAAAAAATATGTCTTACTGTAGTAAAAAATCAGTTGATTGTCTCTTTATCTCATTGTTTATGTTTGACTATTTTTAGTGCACTTTTCTTCACTGTTTTACCTTTTCACTATTACATTAAATCTGTGAATGCTTGCCATTGCTCTGCATCTAGAATTTTCACACTTTTTAACTTTCTAAAGTTCTCATCAACATCTTTATACTTGGAAAAGGTAGGTTTGAAAAAAAAAAATGCCTAATATCATGCTGTAGAAAAAACAAGTCTTCAAAATAGTGAAGGATGACCTTTCCTGTAGGAGTGCGCAGTGGCAGTGGTTTGTTGACTTAGTTTTTTGCAAACTCCCTTATCTTCTTATCATAATATTTTTGGGCCATTAGTTTTTCATTGAAGACATGAATATCTGGCAGGCCTTTCTACCTCAAAATAGTGTATTTTTCCAAAAACTTAGTAACGCAAATGTTCATAGCATCACTTTTTTCCTCTAGGTTGTTCATCAAATTTCTCTTGGTCACAAACTTTTTAATTTTTAATATTGTTTCAGTTTTGTCCTGTACCTGTAACTCTTCCAACTCTGCTATGTTCTTACTGTTCAAGAAAGTGATGAATTTTAAATCCTGTGATGGCTTATCAGCTAACCCACCCTTAGTTCTCTGAATCTCAGTTTGGGACGCTAACGGTAAGTCTCTCTTCTAATAAATGACCTGAATTGAAGGCCATTGAGAATGTATGGCCTCAATAATATTTGTCCAAAGATGATTCTTGATGTAGGAAATCTGTTCATTAAATGTTAATTCCTTTTGTAAATTCTTCATTTGTTCTTCAATTCTGATAGCTTTCTACTCATGGTTTTTAGCAGTTATCAAGGCTATTTTGTTGGTGGCTTCAAGACTTTTAATCATCTCTTTAAAGTTATTTATCTCATTAGTTTTCAAGGACAATTATTCCATAGATTTCACTATTTGACCTGCTCCATTGGTTTGTTGTACCTGTGTTGTGGAAGAATCTGTAGTTGACGTAGTAGCTGAATGCACTGGTACTGTAGTTGCCAATGGCTCATTAGGTGCTAATTTTTATCCCAGAGTGGAAGCCAAAAATATGGTAATAATTAGTATTACTATAGGAATAATAGGAGCATTAGTTTTATTCACAGTTTCTTTCTCCTTAATAATTTGATCCATTTGTGTCTCCATATCTTTAATCTGAGCAGTTAGTTTGAGGATCAACTGCATCATCTCTTCTTTTTCTGTCTGGTCCTGAATTATTTCCTTGGTTTGTGGGTGCTCACTTTGAGGAAGGTTCAGCTATTTCCTCAAAGCTGCAATATCTTCATTCTTTTTCTTAATCAATAATTCAGCTACCTGCACATTTGAGGGATCATATCCCACCTGTAAAATCATATCCTGTAAGGCTTTAATCCTTAGGTATTTAGCATACAAATAGCCTTTTTCCAGCTTCATTTCATCCTGCATGTTAATAATGGTGTTCTGCAACTTAGTAGCACTCATTGCCTTTGTTACCACAGTTGAATATAACATTTCTGAGCTATGTCTGTGGAATTCAATTTGGTCTAGCTCATGTACATTTTCAATATCTACTTCAAACTCAACCTTTTTATAGTCTACCACTGCCTTAGGTGTTGAAGTAGTTGGTTGCAGGTATGACATAATCATTTTATTTGTGGAATAGTCAAAGGTTGTCAGTATCATGTTTTGATTCCCTGGTTTTCACTTAAGAAACTGAGAATAAATTTCAAACTTGATTTCTTCATTCTTTTGCTTGATTTGCTTGTACTTTTATTTGATATATAAGTCTTTTTACTCAGCTGTCTGTGAGGAAGAAGCATCCATATTTTTTTTAAATCATCTGGGTATCATATTTACCTGTTGTTTGATCTTTTCCAATCTCTGCAAGAGTCTCACTGATTATTACTCTGCCTTCATCATTGTTTACCTCAGGCTCATTTGTATCCTCAACATCAATTACCTTTTCTTTCCCTATGGAATTGAATTTGAGCCTTTAATTGTAAAAAAAATGAACTTAGTATCTATGGTGGTTTCAGATGTATAGGTTCCTTCATCTTTACCTCTTTTTGTTGAAGTTTCAGACTATTTCACAACTACCATAGCTTTTGTAGTATCCATTTGTCCTACTGGCTCTGCATTGATGACTGTATCTGTCAATGTGTTTTCCACCCATTCTGTCTGATTTTCACACTTCTCAATTTCTAGCTTAGGTCCATGTATAAATGGTGTAAGTTTTCATTTAACCCTTAAATCACTCAATATCCCTTGAGGATCATAGTTCCAAGGAAAGCTCTCTTGAAATTTGAACCCTGCTAGTATCTTGGTGATTTCCTTTTCTGCTTCTCTGTTATTTCTGATGAAAGGCCCAACTTAATTTTTAAGCTTGAATTGGGTCTTTTTCTTGGCAGCTAATAAGTTGATGGAGTCAGAGTTTAAAATTTGCCTTAAGTATTCCAATGAAAAAAATCTCATGCACGTGTATTTTGGCAACTTATAAGGTAATAAGTTTGAGCCAAAAATTCGTATCTCTCTGTGTTTTTCATAAAGGAACCAATCTCCCATCTTGCTCTGTTCTGATAGTTGTAATATCCTCTTCATATCTTCATTCACTCTACGTTGCTCTTCTTTATATAATATATTCATTGTTGTATGGACGAAAAGGTCTGAGAAGTCTCTATAAGTGAATTCAATATTTCTTTCCTCAGCAAGGAAGTCTAGAAGACAATAGACAAAGGCTTACCCTCTAAGTCGATATTTTGCAATCAAATTGGAAAATTGTCAACTTGGAAGAACATAAACAAATGAAACAAGTATGATGAGTACCTAAACACCCATTCAGTGGGTAGTCTGGTCAATTGGTGATGAATGCTATCAGTTAGAAAACTAGCATAGTAAAAGATGAGTGCAGGGGGTTGACCTGGAGATAATGTGGATAAAAAACCAAGAATGGATTCATCAGTGAATCCATCTGTGAAATATCCCAATGTAAATAATAAGATGGAAATAATATGCCTTGACCCTTCAGGAAATTTGGCAGTTGAATAAGGAGGGTTCAACTTAGGGATATCGACATGGGAAGGCTTAATGTCCTAGAATATCATAAACTTCTTTGGGAAATCCAGGCTTAAGTACAACTAAATTAAATATTAAATAGAAAGGGGAACTAAATGAGGAACAAATGGTAATTGTAGCATTTGATTTGTGGAGTCTGCTGTGATTATAAAAAGGACCTCTCTGCCTGGATTACAAATAGCCCTTTGGTCTGGCACATATTACTGTTGACACAATCTAACAAGATCTTGTATAGGCCAAGTTAGAGGAACTATATATTGGGGAAAATGAGTTTCCAAAATAGGTATTTCATATTTATCAAGGTATTTATCATAGCACCAATTGTGTATTTCCAAAAGGTTAAATTTGACCACAGGGTCAGCAATGTTGTAATCCATATCAGTTAATGGAAGGATTTCTACAGTAGGTACTGGTGGCTAAAGTGGATTTATAGACTTAATGGTTTTAGTAGTAAGTACAGGAGTAGATTTGATGGCTTTTGATGCTTCAGATTTGGGAGGCTTGGATCCACCAGGTTTAATAGGCTTAGAACCCCTAGCTTTAGATATCATCTGTTTTTTAGTCATTTCTTGAATAACTAGTGCAAGCTTAAACTGCTTGAAAAAGTTGTATTTCTTTAAACAGATGGTGAATTTATCAATTTGTAGGCCAAATATAGTCTCAGGTAATTTTTTTTATCAATTAGGCTTTTGGGATATGAAAATTGGTTGAATACAGAAAGTGAGGGTTTTCTGAATGATTTGAACAGTAAAAAGGTGTTTTCAGGATATATTTGAGCCTCAACCTCCTCCTTGTTCCTTGAAATTTATTTTAAGTAGACAAAAATAAGGAAATTGGCTTTAGAAGGGGTTTTTTGAACACAACAATTTATGGGGAAAATTTGCGAAGGTTTGGTCTGTTTTGGGCGATTTTGGGAAATTTCTTTTTTGTGAATTCTCTTAATTTGACCATTTATTTTGCTTAAAGATAGTTCAGAACTGATTGTGCAGGGTTTAAACTATCAAAAAAATACCTTTAATTGCAGGTATTTGAATGCTTGAAAGGGTTTCTGAAATGTTGAGGCCGAATGAAGGTCTGGTTTGACTTGTCGGAGTAGATAATGGCTCTTCTGGTCTTCAAACAGGGGATTTGCGGTCAAATTTGGCTTTTTCTCGGGATATAAGTCTGAAAATTGTGCATAAGAGATTTTACATAGTCGGGTGGAGTTTTTATCAGTCGGAATGCACAAATAACACTGAAAAATGACATAACAGAGGTTTTAACCTTTAATATAAATCTTTATTAAAAGTATTGAATGCTATTCTAATCCAGAGGCGAGAGGCAGTTTAAATTTTTAAAATGAAAAAACCAATGGTGGTTTTCACATTGGTTCATGGTGGTAAGCTGATTTTTCCAAAACGAACGTGATCAAATGAAATTGCACCACGTCAGGGGAGGCGGTATATTGAAAACAACCCATTTCGCGTTGATTTTGGCTTTGGGCGGACGTTTGGTTTACGGGTGCGATATTGATTCTACACCATTAGATCATCAGGAAGGGAGTGAATGGTGAGGATTTGCTAGGAACTTGCGGTTGAAAAAGCATGTGGGATTGGGGTGACTTATGCTCTGGGAAATTGATAATAAAACCTTTGTATTTTATGCATTATAACCAAATTTTTATATCCAACGGGGTTATATATAAGCGGGGCTTATGTGTAGTAAAAATGGGTTTAAAATTATGTGAGAGAGAGTGCATGGAGTGGGATTAATATATATATTGCAAAGGTTTTTGGGTTGAAAGTTTGGTTTAGACTAAACTTTATAAAAAGCGGGGAGTACTGTTTTATTTTCAAATAGATAGGATGCGCCCGAAAACTTATTCATATATATATTTTGTTTATTATATTATATAGTTATTTTAAACCATGGTGGGTTTAATAACTATAGGAGGCGGGTTATTTGATTAATGTTAGTTTTAGATCAAAGGGGGTATAACTTGGGATATTAATTCGGCATGTGCATATTAACTTTGGTCTAAAAACTATATAATAGTGGGTTTTAGGGGAATATTTACATAAAGGGAATTATGTAGGTAGGATAAGGTAATTTTAGGGATTTAATAGCATAAGTAAGGAATTAATATGACAAGGGGAAATGAATACGCAAAAATACACTTATATGTAAAGTGAAAATTTTTAAAGAAAAGCTTAATATTTCATAAATTCACCACTTTTACTCAGGATAGAGTGTTTCCTGATGGTTTATATGCTTTATGAATGAAGGGAGTTAATCAAATGGGCTCTTATGTATCATTAAGTAAAAAATGAGTTTTTACTTATGAAAATGAATTAAATGTAAGAATGATGGATGAATATTGGTGAAGGGGAATTTATTATAGGGTGAAAATGTGAAGTTGGGAAACACTTTTTGCCCTTTTTTGACGTTGAAAATTGTAATTTTCTATGATTTTCAACTTCAACTCCACTAAACTCATATTTTTATTGCAAATTATGCTTTGACATAAAAACAAGAATTGTAGCGAATTATCTTGCCTCCATACCCATATTTGTTTTTAAAAAAAATATTGACATATAGAGGGGTAAATTTCTTGTTTACTAACTGCATATACTTGAAATTTTCAGGCAAACATAAATAGTCACTTTATAATCCTTTACCTTTTTTAGTGAAGGTTATTCATTTTTTGGAAAAAAACCATAACATCATAATCCGCATATATTGCACTAGTGCACAAACTATTTTTCGGTAATTTTCGGATTAAATCACTATTTTTTATTATTTTTTGAAATGGACGAAGAAAAAAAAACAGTGATGTTTCAGTACATTTTATCATCCTTTGATTTTATTTTCAATGTGATCGTCAATAAGAAAAATGAGAGTACCCTTTTGAGGTAGACAGGGAGAGGAAGTGTAGTATGATTTTTTTGAATTTTTTGTTGTCCTCATTTGAAAGTTATTGAATTTTTATTAAGTGCAAATTTTTGAATAATGAAATTCCACAGTGACACAGTTTAGTAAAAAATTAATAAAAATTTAATTTTTTAATGAAACTCCACAAATATCATATCATCAGAAACTAGATTCAGAGATGAATCTAATGGTACTTTGTCCGACATATAAAATTTTGTTTTTATAGGTGTTCTGCCCCTCCAAAGTTGCAGGTTCCTGAAAACTGCAGAATTTTCTGTGTTTTTCGTTGACCAGAAACTCTCGGTCGAGATAATGTCTCGGACGAGAAATTAAAAAACTCTCGATCGAGAGTTTAACCTGCCTAAAGTTACATTTAAACGCATGACCAAACTCTCGGCCAAAAGTTTAAAAAACTCTCGGACGAGAGTTTGCACCCGAGATTTTACCCAATGAAACTCTCGGCCGAGAGTTTAGAAAACCTCGTATGAGAGTTTAGAAAATCTCGTATGAGAGTTTTAAAAACTCTCGTATGAGAGTTTTAAAAACACTCATCCGAGAGTTTTATTCCTATAATAAAACACAAAAAATTTTAAGTTTTTAGAATTGGTACGTTATATAATTTAAATAGTACTTTATTAAAATCAAAAAATGATATAAAATAATAAAATTATAATTTATTTTAAATTATTTTTTTATTATTAATCATAAAAAATACATGAAGATTTAATTAAATAAAATTTGTTACAATATTTTGTAATATCAATGTTATATAAAAAAATAAAAATATTTTTATATAAAACTAATTGATATATTAATATAAATAAAATAAAATTCTAAAACATAAATCAAAATAAAAACAACTATATATAATTTATATAATATTTTTTTTGAAATTAATGAATAAATTGAAATTTAAAAAACAATTGACTAAATGCAATGAGGTGATAAAGGAGACAATGCATAGCACCTTAATATCATTATAAATTCTTGGAAATCTCGAGAAATTTTTGAAGTGAGATGAGCTTCTTGGAATAGGTCACTTTATCTTCCACTTCAGTTTCACACAATTAACTTGAAAGGAAGTCTATTTTCCTATGTATGGATGTAAGGGAATGAACAATATTATTTGAACATTGAGTGAGTTGCCCTTCTTGGAATGGGTCCTCCTATATTCCACTTTAGTTTCACAAGATTAAATTGAAATGAAGTTTATTTTCCTACGTATGGATGTATGGGGATAAAGAATATTATCCGAAAAGGAAATGAATGTTAAGTGTGACATTCCAAGCAGAAGTGTATGGGATTGGAGAATTATGTTATTGCAGAAAACTAACCCTTGACCCCTTAACCCTTGACCCACAACCCTTGACCCCTTAAACCCTAATTCCTAACCCCTAAACCCTTAACCCCCTAAACCTTAAACCTCTAAACCCTTAACCCCTAACCCATTTACCCCCACTAAACCTCTAAATCCTTAACCCATTTAACCCCTAAACCTTTAAACCCTACCCCTAACACGTTAACCCCTAACCCATTTAAGCACCTAAACCCCAAAACCCCTAACTCCTAACCCCTAAAATACTTAACTGCTAAATCCCCTAACCCCCTAAACCTCTAAACCAATCCTAACCCATTTAACCCCCTAAACCTCAAAACCCCTAACCCCTTAAACCCTAATTACCAACCCATAACCCTTGACCCCTTAACCCCTATTCCCTAACCCCTAACCCCTTAAACCCTAATTCCCAACCCCTAACCAATTCAACACCCTAAACCCCTAAAAACCTAACCCATTTAAGTGTTTATTCCATTTAACCCCCAAAACCCCAACCCATAACCCCTAAAATCCTTCACTACTAAATCCCCTAAACCTCTAAACCTATAACCCATTTAACCCCCTAAACCCTAAACCTCTAAACCCTTAACCCCTAACCCCTTAAACCCTAATTCCCAACCCCTAACCAATTCAACACCCTAAACCCCTAAAAAACTAACCCATTTAACCCCATTAACCCCTAACTTCTAACCCCTAAAATCCTTAACTGCTAAATCCCCTAACCCCCTAAACCTCTAAACCAACCCTAACCCATTTAACCCCCTAAACCCTAAACCTATAACCCCTTAAACCCTAATTCCCAACCCATAACCCATTCAACCCCTTAAACACCTAAACCTCTAACCCATTAACCCTCGACCCCTTAAACACTAATTCCTAACCCTTAACCCATTTAACCCCCTAAACCCTAAACCTCTAAACCCTTAACCCCTAACCCATTTACCCCCACTAAACCTCTAAACCCCTAACCCATTTAACCCCTAAACGCTAAACCTCTAAACCCTTAACCCCTAACCCCTTAAACCCTAATTCCCAACCCCTAACCAATTCAACACCCTAAACCCCTAAAAACCTAACCCATTTAACCCCATTAACCCCTAAAATCCTTAACTGCTAAATCCCCTAACCCCCTAAACCTCTAAACCAACCCTAACCCATTTAACCCCCTAAACCCTAAACCTATAACCCCTTAAACCCTAATTCCCAACCCATAACCCATTCAACCCCTTAAACACCTAAACCTCTAATCCATTAACCCTTGACCCCTTAAACATTAATTCCTAACCCTTAACCCATTAACCCCCTAAACCCTAAACCTCTAAACCCTTAACCCCTAACCCATTTACCCCCACTAAATGTCTAAACCCCTAACCCATTTAACACCTAAATGCTAAACCTCTAAACCCTTAACCCCTACCCCTAACTCGTTAACCCCTAACCCATTTAAGCCCTTAAACCCCAAAACCCCTAACCCCTTAAACCCTAATTCCCAACCCATAACCCTTGACCCCTTAAACCCTAATTCCTAACCCCTAAACCATTAAGCCCTAATTCCCAACCCCTAACCAATTCAACACCATAAACCCCTAAAAACCTAACCCATTTAAGTGTGGATTCCATTTAACCCCCAAAACCCTAACCCCTAACCCCTAAAATCCTTCACTGCTAAATCCCCTAACCCCCTAAACCTCTAAACCTGTAACCCATTTAAACCCCTAAACCCTAAACCTCTAAACCCTTAACCCCTAACCCCTAAAACCCTAATTCCCAACCCCTAACCAATTAGACACCCTAAACCCCTAAAAACCTAACCCATTTAACCCCATTAACCACTAACTTCTAACCCCTAAAATCCTTAACTGCTAAATCCCCTAACCCCCTAAACCTCTAAACCAACCCTAACCCATTTAACCCCCTTAAACCCTAATTCCCAACCCATAACCCATTCAATCCCTTAAACACCTAAACCTCTAACCCCTTAACCCTTGACCCCTTAAACCCTAATTCCTAACCGGGCTAACCCATTTAACCCCCTAAACAGAACCCATTTAAGTGTGGATTCCATTTAACCCCCAAAACCCTAACCCCTAACCCGTAAAATCCTTCGCTGCTAAATCTTGTAACCCCCTAAACCTCTAAACCTATACCCCACTCAACCCCCTAAACCCTAAACTTCTAAACCCTTAACCCCTAAACCCTTAAACCATAATTCCCAACCCATAACCCTTGACCCCTTAAACCCTAATTCCTAGCCCCTAAACCCTTAACCGCCTAAACCCTAAACCTCTAAACCCTTAACCCCCAAACCATTTACCCCTACTAAACCTCTAAACCCCTAACCCATTTAACCCCTAAACCTCTAAACCCTTAACCCCTACCCCTAACCCGTTAACCCTTAACCCATTTAAGCCCCTAAACCCCAAAACCCTAACCCCTTAAACCCTAATTCCCAACCCATAACCCTTGACCCCTTAAACCCTAATTCCTAACCCCTCAACCCTTAACCCCTAATCCCTTAAACCCTAATTCCCAACCCCTAACCAATTCAACACCCTAAACCCCTAAAAACCTAACCCATTTAAGTGTGGATTCAATTTAACCACAGAAACCCTAACCCCTAACCCCTAAAATCTTTCACTGCTAAATCCCCTAAACCTCTAAACCTATAACCCATTTAACCCCCTAAACCCTAAACCTCTAAACCCTTAACCCCTAACCCCTTAAACCCTAATTCCCAACCCCTAACCAATTCAACACCCTAAACCCTGAAAAACCTAACCCATTTAACCCCATTAACCCCTAACTTCTAACCCCTAAAATCCTTAGCTGCTAAATCCCCTAACCCCCTAAACCTCTAAACCAACCCTAAGCCATTGAACCCCCTAAACCCTAAACATATAACCCCTTAAACCCTAATTCCCAACCCATAACCCATTCAACCCCTTAAACACCTAAACCTCTAACCCATTAACCCTTGACCCCTTAAACACTAATTCCTAACCCTTAACCCATTTAACTCCCTAAACCCTAAACCTCTAAACCCTTAACCCCTAACCCATTTACCCCCACTAAACCTCTAAACCCCTAACCCATTTAACCCCTAAACGCTAAACCTCTAAAACCTTAACCCCTACCCCTAACTCGTTAACCCCTAACCCATTTAAGCCCTTAAACCCCAAAACCCCTAACCCCTTAAACCCTAATTCCCAACCCATAACCCTTGACCCCTTAAACCCTAATTCCTAACCACTAAACCCTTAAGCCCTAATTCCCAAACCCTAACCAATTCAACACCGTAAACCCCTAAAAACCTAACCCATTTAAGTGTGGATTCCATTTAACCCCCAAAACCCTAACCCCTAACCCCTAAAATCCTTCACTGCTAAATCCCCTAACCCCCTAAACCTCTAAACCTGCAACCCATTTAACCCCCTAAACCCTAAACCTATAAACCCTTAACCCCTAACCCCTAAAACCCTAATTCCCAACCCATAACCAATTAGACACCCTAAACCCCTAAAAACCTAACCCATTTAACCCCATTAACCACTAAATTCTAACCCCTAAAATCCTTAACTGCTAAATCCCCTAACCCCCTAAACCTCTAAACCAACCCTAACCCATTTAACCCCCTAAACCCAAAACCTATAACCCCTTAAACCCTAACTCCCAACCCATAACCCATTCAACCCCTTAAACACCTAAACCTCTAACCCCTTAACCCTTGACCCCTTAAACCCTAATTCCTAACCGGGCTAACCCATTTAACCCCCTAAACAGAACCCATTTAAGTGTGGATTCCATTTAACCCCAAAACCCTAACCCCTAACCCCTAAAATCCTTCGCTGCTAAATCTTGTAACCCCTTAAACCTCTAAACCTATACCCCATTCAACCCCCTAAACCCTAAACTTCTAAACCCTTAACCCCTAACCCCTTAAACCATAATTCCCAACCCATAACCCTTGACCCCTTAAACCCTAATTCCTAACCCCTAAACCCTTAACCCCCTAAACCCTTAACCCCCAAACCATTGACCACTACTAAACCTCTAAACCCCTAACCCATTTAACCCCTAAACCCTAAACCTCTAAACCCTTAACCCCTACCCCTAACCCGTTAACCCTTAACCCATTTAAGCCCCTAAACCCCAAAACCCCTAACCCCTTAAACCTAATTCCCAACCCATAACCCTTGACCCCTTAAACCGTAATTCCTAACCCCTCAACCCTTAACCCCTAATCTCTTAAACCCTAATTCCCAACCCCTAACCAATTCAACACCCTAAACCGCTAAAAACCTAACCCATTGAAGTGTGGATTCAATTTAACCCCCAAAACCCTAACCCCTAACCCCTAAAATCCTTCACTGCTAAATCCCTTAAACCCCTAAACCTATAAACCTGTAACCCATTTAACCCCCTAAACCCTAAACCTCTAAACCCTTAACCCATAACCCATAAAACCCTAATTCTGAACCCCTAACCAATTCAACACCCTAAACCCCTAAAAACCTAACCCATTTAACTCCATTAACCCCTAACGTCTAACCTCTAAAATCATTAACTGCTAAATCCCCTAACCCCCTAAACCTATAACCCCTTAAACCGTAATTCCCAACCCATAACCCATTCAACCCCTTAAACACCTAAACCTCTTACCCCTTAACCCTTGACCCCTTAAACCCTAATTCCTAACCCCTAACCCATTTAACGCCCTAAACCTTAAACCTATAAACCCTTAACCCCTACCCCTAACCTGTTAACCCCTAACTTCTAACCCCTAAAATCCTTAACTGCTAAATCCCCTAACCCCCTAAACCTATAAACCAACCCTAACCAATTTAACCCCCTAAACCCTAAACCTATAACCCCTTAAACCCTAATTCCTAACCCATAGCCCATTCAACCCCTTAAACACCTAAACCTCTAACCCCTTAATCCTTGGCCCCTTAAACCCTAATTCCTAACCCCTAACCCATTTAACATCCTAAACCCTAAACCTCTAAACCCTTAACCCCTCACCCATTTACCCCCACTAAACCTCCAAACCCCTAACCCATTTAACCCCTAAACCCTAAACCTCTAAACCCTTAACCCCTACCCTTAACCCGTTAACCCCTAACCCATTTAAGCCCCTAAACCCCAAAACTCATAACCAATTCAACACCCTAAACCCTAAAAACCTAACCCATTTAAGAGTGGCTACATTTAACCCCCAAAACCCTAACCCCCAACCCCCAAAATCCTTCACTGCTAAATCCCCTAACCCCCTAAACCTCTAAACCTATAACCCATATAACCCCCTAAACCCTAAACCTCTAAACCCTTAACCCCTAACCCCTTAAACCCTAATTCCAAACCCATAACCCTTGACACCTTAAACCATAATTCCTAACCCCTAAACCCTTAACCCCCTAAACCCTAAACCTCTAAACCCTTGACCCCTAACCCATTTACCCCCAATAAACCTCTAAACCCCTAACTCATTTAACCCTTAAACCCTAAACCTCTAAACCCTTAACCCCTACCCCTAACACATTTAAGCCCCTACTCCCGCCCCTAACTACTAACACGCAAACCCCTCAAAAAACCCCAACTCCATTAAGTGTGGACTATTTAATCCCCAAAATTCCCAACTCCTAACCCTAAAATCCTTCACCGCTAAATTCCCTAACCTAAACCTCTAAACTCGCACTATTTAACCCCTAAACCCCTAAACCTCTAAATTTTTTGTCCCCTAATCCCTAAAAGTTTTCAACTCCTACCTATTAGACACTCCTAAACCCCTTCATAACCTAACCCATTTAACCCCATTAACCACTAACTTCTAACCCCTAAAATCCTTAACTGCTAAATCCCCTAACCCCCTAAACCTCTAAACCAACCCTAACACATTTAACCCCCTAAACCCAAAACCTATAACCCCTTAAACCCTAATTCCGAACCCATAACCCATTCAACCCTTAAACACCTAAACCTCTAACCCATTAACCCTCGACCCCTTAAACACTAATTCCTAACCCTTAACCCATTTAACCCCCTAAACCCTAAACCACTAAACCCTTAACCCCTAACCCATTTACCCCATTTAGTGGGGCTAAATGGGTTAGGGGTTAAGGGTTTAGAGGTTTAGGGTTTAGGGGGTTAAATGGGTTAAGGGTTAGGAATTAGTGTTTAAGGGGTCGAGGGTTAATGGGTTAGAGCTTTAGGTGTTTAAGGGGTTGAATGGGTTAAGGGTTGGGAATTAGGGTTTAAGGGGTTATAGGTTTTGGGTTTACAGGGTTAAATGGGTTAGGGTTGGTTTAGAGGTTTAGGGGGTTAGGGGATTTAGCAGTTAAGGATTTTAGGGGTTAGAAGTTAGTGGTTAATGGGGTTAAGTGGGCTAGGTTTTTAGGGGTTTAGGGTGTCTAATTGGTTAGGGGTTGGGAATTAGGGTTTTAGGGGTTCGGGGTTAAGGGTTTAGAGGTTTAGGGTTTAGGGGGTTAAATGGGTTACAAGTTTAGAGGTTTAGGGGGTTAGGGGATTTAGTAGTGAAGGATTTTAGGGGTTAGGGGTTAGGGTTTTGGGGGTTAAATGGAATCCACACTTAAATGGGTTAGGTTTTTAGGGGTTTACGGTGTTGAATTGGTTAGGGGTTGGGAATTAGGGCTTAAGGGTTTAGGAATTAGGTTTTAAGGGGTCAAGGGTTATGGGTTGGGAATTAGGGTTTAAGGGGTTAGGGGTTTAAGGGCTTAAATGGGTTAGGGGTTAACGAGTTAGGGGTAGGGTTTAAGGGTTTAGAGGTTTAGAGTTTAGGGGTTAAATGGGTTAGGGGTTTAGAGGTTTAGTGGGGGTAAATGGGTTAGGGGTTAAGGGTTTAGAGGTTTAGGGTTTAGGGGGTTAAATGGGTTACGGGTTAGGAATTAGTGTTTAAGGGGTCAAGGGTTAATGGGTTAGAGGTTTAGGTGTTTAAGGGGTTGAATGGGTTATGGGTTGGGAATTAGGGTTTAAGGGGTTATAGGTTTAGGATTTAGGGGGTTAAATGGGTTAGGGTTGATTTAGAGGTTTAGGGGGTTAGGGGATTTAGCAGTTAAGAATTTTAGGGGTTAGAAGTTAGCGGTTAATGGGGTTAAATGGGTTAGGTTTTTAGGGGTTTAGGGTGTTGAATTGGTTAGGGGTTGGGAATTAGGGTTTAAGGGGTTAGGGGTTAAGGGTTTAGAGGTTTAGGGTTTAGGGGGTTAAATGGGTTATAAGTTTAGAGGTTTAGGGGATTTAGTAGTGAAGGATTTTAGGGGTAATGGGTTAGGGTTTTGGGGGATTAAATGGAATAAACACTTAAATGGGTTAGGTTTTTAGGGGTTTAGGGTGTTGAATTGGTTAGGGGTTGGGAATTAGGGTTTAAGGGGTTAGGGGTGAAGGGTTTAGGGGTTAGGAAATAGGGTTTAAGGGGTCAAGGGTTATGGGTTGGGAATTAGGGTTTAAGGGGTTAGGGGTTTTGAGGTTTAGGGGGTTAAATGGGTTAGGATTAGTTTAGAGGTTTAGGGGGTTAGGGGATTTAGCAGTTAAGTATTTTAGGGGTTAAGAGTTAGGGGTTTTGTGGTTTAGGTGCTTAGATGGGTTAGGGGTTAACATGTTAGGGGTAGGGGTTAAGGGTTTAGGGGTTAAATGGGTTAGGGATTTAGAGGTTTAGTGGGGGTAAATGGGTTAGGGGTTAAGGGTTTAGAGGTTTAAGGTTTAGGGGGTTAAGGGTTTAGGGGTTAGGAATTAGGGTTTAAGGGGTCAAGGGTTATGGGTCAAGGGTTAAGGGGTCAAGGGTTAGTTTTCTACAATAACATAATTCTCCAATCCCATACACTTCTGCTTGGAATGTCACACTTAACATTCATTTCCTTTTCGGATAATATCCTTTATCCCCTTACATCCATACCTAGGAAAATAAACTTCATTTCAATTTAATCTTGTGAAACTAAAGTGGAATATAGGAGGACCCATTCCAAGAAGGGCATCTCACTCAATGTTCAAATAATATTGTTCATTCCCTTACATCCATACCTAGGAAAATAGACTTCCTTTCAAGTTAATTGTGTGAAACTAAAGTGGAAGATAAAGTGACCCATTCCAAGAAGCTCATCTCACTTCAAAAATTTCTCGAGATTTCCAATAATTTATAACGATATTAAGGTGCTATGCATTGTCTCCTTTATCACCTCATTGCATTTATTCAATTGTTTTTTAAATTTAAATTTATTCATTAATTTAAAAAAAAATGTTATATAAATTATATATAGTTGTTTTTATTTTGATTTATGTTTTAGAATTTTATTTTATTTATATAAATATATCAATTAGTTTTATATAAAAATATTTTTAGTTTTTTATATAACATTGATATTACAAAATATTGTAACAAATTTTATTTAATTAAATCTTCATGTATTTTTTATCATTAATAATAATAAAATAATTTAAAATAAAATTATAATTTTATTATTTTATATCATTTTTTGATTTTAATAAAGTACTGTTTAAATTATATAACGTACCAATTCTAGAAACTTAAAATTTTTTGTGTTTTATTATAGGAATAAAACTCTCGGATGAGAGTTTTTATAACTCTCATACGAGAGTTTTTTAAACTCTCATCCGAAAGTCTTCCTGAGAGTTTCCGTTAATAAAACTCTCAGACGAGAAAATGCATAACTCTTGTCCGAGAGATTTTTAACTCCAGTTAAACCCAATAAGACTCTCAGATGAGAGTTCTTAAAACTCTCGGTCGAGAAATAGAGTTGAATATTTTCTCGGACGAGAAATTAAAAATTTCTCCCATATTCTAGCCGTCCGCCAAAAAGTGTTTCCCAACTTCGCGATTTCACCCTATAAGAATTCAACATTTTCCACTATCTAGTAACTGAGCCTTGAGTACGGTCCCAACAGAAGTTAGAGAAATTCTCTGAGCCTCTTTTACTGGAAGTATAGAATATTGAAGACTCACAAGGGAAGGGAAATTAGTGATTTTCTGCCTGGTGATAAATATTACATGATTTTTCCCACTTCTTTCTAGCTACTCACCATTAATCTAACATTTTTTCTTCCTTTTTGCAGGTGCATTTGAGCTTGCTACCTTGAAAAATTTTATTCTTTTGAAATAATAAAAACTATTTAATTCTACCTTATTCCATCCAAGGGCTCATATTAAACTGATGAGCTCCTCATCATTCTCTACATATCTACTGATTTGTCGGGATCAAACTGTCTGACAAATATTTATTTACTATCTAAAGCATGGAAATTGAAAATATGACAAGTCAAGATTAAACAGTTTAACTCATCATGGATTATGGAATTTATTGACACTCTACCATAATCATTTGCAAAAAGTAAAAATTAGTGGCATTTGGATTTGCTCACTTTCATTTTATTTCATCTTTTTTTTTCTTCTTTTGGGGTCTATGTATTTTTTAAGTCCTTTGATCTTTATTTTAGGTCTTTTACCCTCTTTTTGATTTTCTATTTTTTATTTTTTACAAAATATGGGGAAAAAAATTGTAGAAAAAAAGGTATGTACATATTTTACAAGAATATCATAACTCAATTCCAAATTATGAATCCTATACTTATAGGACCCTAACAATGGCTTCACATGGGGATGGCATTTCCTGGTGAAATGTCAAGAACTCTAAGACTAGTAGCCTTCAATTTTGACTTTGATGATCCTATAGTTATCCTTTATTTTCTGCAAACACTCATATTTATGACATTTTACTCTTCAAAGCTTAGGGCCTTCTCTCTGAGCTTCAACCTTGGAAATAAAATATCCAATCCAAGCTAAAAATTCAATGGATATTTACAATGATGTAAAAAGTATCTGGGACTAAATATTGGTTAACTCAGAAGAATAGTAGTGTTTGAGCATTCTACCATTAACTGGTCCTTCTTGAATATCTGTTCCATCCAAATCTTTGATGAAGAAAGCATTGTTACCCCTATATCCATAAATTGCATTTGGTCCTTTCCATAGAAAGTAAAAATTTCCATGCATGCCCTTTTCTTCTCTCCTGGAATCCCATTTTAATACTTTATCTCCAATGAAAAAGTCATTTTCTTTACTTCTTTTGTCAAAAAGTTTCTTTATTTTATCTTGAATGACTTGAGATTTTTCATAGACTTCTTCCCTTGTTTGTTGTAGATGAATTGTTTGATTTATCCTTCTTTGTATATCATTTAGCTCCACTTGTGATTCTTGAATGATGTTCATTACTGGAACACCTCATGATGATGGGAAAACTGCATCCATCCCATATACAATTTGGTAAGGAGATGTTCCAATTGACTTTTTGGTAGTAATTCTATCTGCCCATAAGGCATAGAATTGTTGGAAATGTTGTCATTGATGGAAAAGGAGGCAGCGCTGAAGCAAAGAGGCAGAAAAGAAGCAAATGAAGGCAGAGGAAACGAATATAATAGAGGAAGAACCGTTATCTCATAGAGGCAGAGGCAGAGCGACAGGAGCAGCAGAGACAGAGTCAGAGACAGAAGCAGAGCCGTTATAAAATTTCGGGAATCGCTTCACTCCAGCGGCAAAGAATATATATAAACATATACAAAACTTATTCCAGGAATCGCTTAACTCCAGTAGCAATGTAATGCAAATAACACAGAAAATTCCGGGAATCGCATAGACCCAGGCGGAAGGATACATAAAACAGATCTCATTCCGGGAATCGCTACCCACGCAGGAGTATACAAAGAGCGCATTACATATGTTCCAATGGTCCAAGGCATATACATTGATATATATTAAAGTGGAGTGTGTTATGATCAATGGAAAGGAAGTAATATAAAGTGGGACCCTCATCCAATCGCAATCGAAGATCGCAAGGGCAGCGGAACATCGCAACAGAAAGTTGCGATTACGATTGAAATGCCGGACCTGATCGAGTTATGCACCACAGTTAATTGCTAATCGCATCCGAGTTCCAATCGCACGACTTTGTAAAACGTTGCGATTGAAGTGGCGGACCCAATCGAGTTATGCACCACAGTTAATTGCTAATCGCATCCGAGTTCCAATCGCACGACTTTGTAAAACGCTGTGATTGAAGTGGCAGACCCAATCGAGTTATGTACCAGAGTTAATTTCTAATCGCATCCGAAATCTCAATCGCAATCGGAACTCTACGATTGATCGCACGACTTTGTAAAATGCTGCGATTGAAATGGCCGACCCGATCGTGTTATAAGCGGGAGTTGATATATGCAAATCGCATCCGGAATCTCAATCGTAATCGAAACTCTCCGATTGATCGCACGACTTTGTAAAATGTTGCGATTGAAGCCCGGACCCGATGGGCTTATTAACTATGATTAACAAGTGTTTTGAGTTCCAGTTCTAATCGCAAACGGAAATTTGTGAAGGCGCTGTTATATATAAATATATATATATATATATATATATATATATATATAAAGTGGTTGCGGTTGTATTAAAACATGTCGCGTGGTCTGTAGACCCACGGGCCTCAGCTTAACGGGAGGGCGATTATTAATGTAATGCAATTGTAATATATGTATGTTCCAGCCTGCGGAACTCGCCACATCAACAAGACACTTGCTGCGTGTAAAGGATTGAATTACAGTCAGCAGATTCATTTATATATAAAGCGCTGGTATAAAAATAAAATAAAATGTAGTTCATAAATTCAGGAGTTACGCAGCAGCCATAAACAGAAAGGCATACAAAGAAGAGAAAGGGACAAAGAGACAGTTAGAGAAAAGACAAATGCGCAGCAAGCCAAGAGACAAAATGAGTGAGCTGGAGTTCAAATTGTAATTCGAATGTAAATGTTTTAATTGTTTTTATTGTTTGTGATGCATTGGCAAATCTCCGGAAGAAAAAAACTGC
>JAXQQM020079719.1:0-22078 GCA_034641835.2 Pinus albicaulis
TAAGATTCGAAAGAGAGAGAGAATTTCAGCAGAGTAAACGCCTGGATGTGTTGAAGAGATGGACAAAGGAGACAAGCACATAAACCGAGAGAGCGAACTTGTAAGGAAAAAACTAGTCTGTATAACTCAAAGACCCTGAACATAGAGAATATCCATTTGCTATATCTTCATCATATGTACTTATCAGACTGCCAGAAGCATTTTGTAAGAGGGTTATCCAGCTTTGTATGAAGTCCAGGTGGGTTTCTATTATTAATGTGGAGGCGGGAGCAAGAAAGGTGGATAGGCTCACAAAAGCAGAGAGATAGACATGCAGAGGAACCAGGAGATGTCATTTCCACAACTCTTGTGGTGAGAGGGAGAGTCAGAATAAGTGTTCAATGGAGACCCCAACACTGCAAGTTGGAATACAACATAAACACCATACAACACAAATGTTTCAGTCATGTTCTTCAATTGCAACTGCATGATCTAATTTACTGATGGGGCACAGATTGACATCTTCATTTTTTCCATAATCAAATACACGAATTCAATGTTCCTCAAACTTATAATGAATTCAAGTGGTTGCGAGGGTTATTTAAAGGGAAGGAATATGGGAAAGTGGTCGGTTATTTCTATGCGGCGGGTTGCAGCAGTTGCCCAGAAAAGGCTCTGAACTTTCCCTCCACCAGTGTTTGGCACTGTTTGAGAGTCTCTGTAATGTTTCTCTGGAAACTCCACGCAAATATGTATGTGAAAATGAGTTGCTACACCCAAGCCTTATGTCTACACCCAAGCCTTATCCCTTTTTTCATAACTCATGCCCTACCATGGGCGCAAGGGATAATCCCAAATTTGGTTCACCAATGACTTCAGGGTTAGCCTCTCTGTAAAGAACTACTGTGGTTATGATATAATTAATACCTCCTGACCATAAACTAGTTGAATCACATCTTGGCCTTGACAACCTGACTGGAAATTAGGAAACAACTAGTAGTCAGGCCACAGAGTACTTGGGCTGAAAATAATTTGCAAAAAACATTTCATGATTTCTCTCAGCTTTCGCCTGGTCCTGAAATTTCAGATACTCGACCAATAACTAGTCTAGTTATGGGATATAAATGAAACAGGTATATTTATTTTATTTTGAAACTACTTATAGTATAATATTAGTTATGGGATCCATCAACAAAACACTCACAGCGATTAATATCATTCTCCAAAAACTGTTGAGCGAGGCTAACGATAACAATGATGTGGTTGAGAATTCAATTCAAGTTAGACTGGTTCTTCTTGTGCCTGTACTCTGCAAAATTAAGGGCCAAATGACTCAACATTTCAATAGATATAATATGAGCACTAAGAAGAATGGAGATAAGAAAATTATGGCTCCTAAATTCTTAACATACCTAAGATATCAATATAAATTGTGTTGGATCATGGTGCTAGGCATAAAATTGTGTCATGGCATGGAAATTCCTAGTGCAACACCAATGGCTAGTTCAAAAACTGAATCTATTGGAATTGTCCATCAGAATAATTGTCTTCTTTTTTAGATCTTTTACCAAGCTTGATGTTACTCCTGCAAGCCATAAGAATCCTCATACACAACTTTCGATCGGGAGTGGATAGATCACTTCAAAAATGTTTTCAAGTAGGGCTTGCAAGACTTATTTTGAGCTCAGAAATATGTATTGAAGTCTTACAATTTGAGGCATCACCAAACTCTCCCTCAACAACCACAAATTCCAAGCTTGTGACAAGTGTTGATTCAAGGATTGCAGTGGAAAATATAGTAATAAATCTTCAAGCATCATACTTCTTGATACATTATCTGTTTGAAAGCCATACACGACATGTTGGAGCTTTGTATTTGTTATTACAAATTTTAAAAAAAAAATGAAATGTCGGCTACAGGTATATTTATTCCCACACCCAATTAGACATAAAATGCACCCCTATTATAGCTTTCAAATTAAGTACATTCAGTGGGAATTGGGAAACACCAACACCGTCCCCTCTAAATATAGCTTCTATTAAGGAGCTAATGACCTTGTTTGCTGGCCTTGGGACTAAAACAATAAACCCATTATAGTATTCTTACAATAGCATAATGGACAGAGCAAAGAGAAGCACCATTGCAATAAACAAACAACAATATCATCGAAAACATACAAACAACACTGACATAGAATATTAAGATAATCCATTGTGGGAAAATTAAAGATGGCCATCATAGTAATCAGTAAGTAAACAACATAGATGATGAATTGTTGCAGCTTCTAGTTGTTATGCAATTGAAGTGCCAATGGCTCCAATTGATGGTTAGAACTTCTTCACCTATAAATATTGTATGTGTTTATTGTAATGGAATTATTGCATCGTCATTTGAATCCCTTATGCCCAGGCTATCTCTCTTGCATTCTCAAGCATTGAACATTAGTAAGACTAAACATACAACAACTTGACATTGACTGTCAAGCATCTCCACTCTCATAGTCTCACAAGTTCCTACTAAATTTTCCAGAACACCCTTCATATGCCTTTTTGCATAAGGTATCTCTAGTCTTATAAGTCATAGAGTTATGATCGTAGTTTGTGGCCCAATATTCTCTAAATTCAGTATAACACTCTGAAACTACATTGTATTGTAATTTTGTAATTGATATTGCAATATCAATTGAGCACTATTTGAGATATCTGTCAATATTGTTTATTTAATATTGTTAGTTTCTTGTCCGTTGGGATGTACTAGTTTGCTAACTACATTTGACAGTTTGACTACGACTTTCATAGTAATTCATATCTACCATCTTGAATCCTCAGTTTTCCAATAAGCTTACATATGGGTGCTCAGATCACATGCATAGGGATGTGGATAGGAATGTGCCATCTTGTCCAAATTTCCAGTTTACAAAAGGAAGTTTGATGAATATAAGAGTATATAGTTTTTGCTAGTACCAAATGGACATTGGGTTGACATCACTATGGAATTGGACCTTGTGCTGGGATTTTCGGGATATAGCAAGATAATGGTTTTATTTTTGACATTTAGAATCTAGAGATGCTTCATACTTTGCACAGAATCATCATCAGATGGTTC
Organism: Pinus albicaulis; assembly: GCA_034641835.2. Classification (NCBI taxonomy): domain Eukaryota; kingdom Viridiplantae; phylum Streptophyta; class Pinopsida; order Pinales; family Pinaceae; genus Pinus; species Pinus albicaulis. Next base: position 3,086 of record JAXQQM020079719.1, read on the forward strand.
TGCAATTCTTGTAAGTGTCTCGGGTGAGACCTTCTCCAGCCTCTGGAGATTGAAAGTGTCAATGCTTATGGGGTTTTGTTGGCTAGGGAGCTTGAACCCTGGGTCTGATCCCCATGCCAACAACCTAGATCTGCAGAAACACAGATCCTGGATCTTCAATAGGTGGAACCAGTAGTGAATATGTTCTTCTCTTTAAGACAAGAAACACATAGAAATATTTATTAACGTATCTCTTGGTACCTTAGAGTTGTTATCTAGGTGAGAAGCCTCAGATTTTCAATGGTTTATTGATGTCCTATTTTGGTGACTTTGTTGTTTGAAAGCCATTTAAAGCCAATGCTTAAGTCATTATAGTTGCTGCTGGATCCACGGTCTATACTGATAAACACTAATTATTATGAGTGGAAATTAATGGCTAACATAAAAATGAAGATTAGCCTTGTCAAAAAAATTTCTGATCAATTTTTTCAGCATCCTTTTAATGCAGAAATCATAAGAAAAAAATTGTTCTACACCTTCCACTATATCAATTTAAATAATTTAACATATTTCTTATGTATGTATTACTCTTGTTTGGATCATTTTTCTTCACAATCCTTCCTTTGTAAGGAGCAGTGTTGCTCAGAGAAGTGCCCCAACCTCATCAAGGCCCCGAAGGTCAACCACCAAGTCTTGATGATTACAATCGCTCAAGTGCCTCCATTGCAGTCATGAAGGAGTATCCATAGGGGAGTAATAAACGAAACCAAGGACAAGACTTGGAAAACAAAGTGAAGTTTCATTGACCTATTTACCACCTTTTGACCACTTATGCATGTGTATCACATGCTCACCAAAAACCCATCTGTTTATTACTCTGTTTTTTTCCTATTTAATACATTGTTGTTTATCTTATTCTTCAAACTAACTAGGCTCATATGTGGATCAAAAATGTGCATAGCATATAGGTCTTCAAAGCAGAAAGAAAACCATGTCCAACAACCCATTTCGTTTCATGTAAAAAGACTAGTGCTGAAACAAAATAGGTGTGCTATTTTTCAAAGAAAATGTTGCATGGTCTGCGAAATTATTACTAATGACAGGGATACTAATTTCATTAATAATTTTTGGAGAACTTTATGCCAAACTAGAAAACAAAATTCACTATAGCTCTGCCTATCATCGACAAAGTGAAAGACAAGAGGAGGAAAACAAAACTCTCAAGATTTTCCTATTGATTTTAGGCTCATAGGCAATTTCATTTGGCCAATGAGGTGGAAAAAGCTAGAGACTAGTAGCAAAGATCTATAGAAACATTACGTATTTCCCGTACTGCACGGATGGTGATCATGGCTCGATCACTTCTGATCCGGGATCAAGTCTAGTGAGGCCTCGAACCTCCGCCTGACTTCGGGTCAAATGAACCAACTTCGGGTTGGTTGGAGACTCTTTGTCAGTTCGATAGAGGTTTTGACCTCTGGGTTGAATCTGTCAGTCGGGAATGATGTCTTTGTGACTGACCCACTTCTGTTCTGAAATAAAGAGACCAACAAAGCAAGTTACGGTGGGATGATGCACGATGTTTTATTGCACTGGTGGATGGAGTTCTCCCTAGTTGAGAGGGAGTGTTAAATTTGGACAACTAGGTCCAAACTGCATCTTGTGATGCTCAGATGAAGATTCCAATATTTGTATTGGATTCCTCTTTCAGAGAGGTGTAAAATCGATCTAAAATTGATTTTAATCTGATGAGCAGAACATTTATTTTTAATTTATTATTTATAATAAATTTAAGTGCAGGTCGGCCTTAAGGTTTTTACCCCCAACAGATGTGTCACACACCTCTCATGATTGGTATTTATAGGGTCAACGTTGGAGCATTTTTCCACTCATCTCAACACACATCTCCTCCTCTTATACGAGCATCTAAGGAGCAAGAAGGATGAAGTTTACCGCAACAAGAAGGACGAAGTTTACCGTAGCAAGGAGGACGAAATTTACTGCAGCCAGAAATCTGCGGTTAGGGTTTCTGGGCAAGTTTGACCAGCATTGACTTTGGTCAACGCATGGTCCGAATTGGCTGAAATTTGGTGGAGAGTTCGATTTTTGAAGGTTGTACTCATTGGCACAAAAATCGAGGTCAAAATGTTGACTGAAGTTGGAGCCGCGTTAGTTGGAGCCGTGTTGACTTTATTGTTGTTGCCCCTGCATTGACTTTTCCGGGATCGCGTTGACTTTTCTCTCGGGGTTGACTTTGAGTTGACCGGGTAATAGATTTGAGAACTGCTAGACACATTTTGGGTTGGATGACCAAGAATACTTGTCAAGTTGAAGCATCCCGCCGACCGCCGTAACGCACCAACACACTTTGTTTCCGGTTTGTCTTCCATAGATCCACCGGTATGTTCTATCATGATTTTACTTAATTGATGACGTAATCTAATCTTATTTTATTATTTCCACTATTATTTTATAATTTCCTTAGGAGGCCCATTTTAGACCTCAAAATTCTCCTAATGACCCATTTTATTTAGTACTCAACGCAAATATTTAACGCATAGAGAATAAACCACGGAGCTCACTGCTCAAAACCACATACATGACTTCCTTGCTCATCGCACCTTACATATCGCTACAATTTAAAACAACCTTCTTGAAATAAACCAGCACAGGTCACGACCTTAGCGAAAATATATATAATTCAATGCATCAATGCATAAAAGTCTTCAATGAATCAACACATCAGAGTCTTTAGTGCACCAAGCACATAGGGATAGAGGATGGCAAGGATTACTAGATATGAAAAACTGCAAAAAATGGCAGAAGGGAGTTACAAGGGAAGATAGGTATGCTAAAAATTGAAGAGCTAGCTTTGATATCATGTTAGGTCAGGAGGAACTCCACAAATGTGATTGATATTTTTCATTAAGATAGAACATGGAAAAAAAAACATGGAGAGGGAGACTATTGAGTCTCATCTTCCAATGTCTCTTCATCTTCCAATTCCATTTATTTTTATATTTACATTATTTACATGGATTTACCTAATCCCAAAGATTAGGTGTCAACAAGAAGAACTTTCTTAAAGGAAGAACTTATCATAACTATAGTGAATTTCACAATTCCAAATAAAGAGTGGAAGAAATATGGGATTTGAAGGACAATGAAGTTGTTGATAAGGAAACAAAAATAAATCAAGAAATAGAGGTTTTAGTGGATTTAGAGAACAAAGAAGATTCTTCAAGGTCTTATCAATAATGAATGTACATTGTTATCATTTGTGGTGAAGAGAGACAAATTATTTGAGTGCTTTTTTGGGAGAATGTAAATGGAAATTTTAGCACAAAAATCAAGTAGGGCACAATGGGGAATAAGAGGATTTAAAAAATTCTACAAGGAACCTTTTTTATGCACGTGAAAAGATGGATATCCAATGTCTTTTATGTTTACAATTATTTTCATCAAATCTTGACAAAGTTTAAAATAAAGAACTCCTCTTTTTTACTTTTGAACCATATTTTGCAATATATTTTATGATTACAAGTTGAGAAACAACTAGATGAATTTAATCGACATTAGATTGTCATAGTCTAAGAAGATTAACATTGCAAACATTTCTATCAAATCATTAATGCATGCATGCTACTTGATTTCTTTCGCATTTATTATTTATGAATTTAATATTGATTAATCACATAAATCGTCCATGGAGAATTATAGTTATATGCAATAATACACTTCTTTTTGTGCAAGCATGAATCTATGTTACACTTTTAATGTCGTTAAAAAACTTGTTATTTTTTAAATATTCTCATAACCTTCATGTGATAATCAAAGGAAGAAACTTGTGAGGTTTTCAAAGGTAGGGATCATCATTTAGGATTCAAAGAACCATTAAAGTTTATAAATGATGATGAATGTTATGGAAGTTTAATGTTATTATATATGTTTAACGAAGAATGTCTTTTGAGTCCATGCACATTGGAAGCAGGGATATTCTTGCTCCTTCTAGATCTTGATACATTTTATCTATTTTAACTCCTACTTGGGATATAAAACATTAATAAAACTAATTTTTATAGGTTTTAAAACATCTATGTGACAACCATTTTTGTTGACCCCTCTTGTAAATAAATTGTCATGAATTTTAATTCATGTAAATAATATATGGAAATTATGTTCCAATGGTTTTCTTTGGTTAACTCAAATCCTTAGTTTTTGTGGGTTGTCTTAAACCATTACAATTCAAAGGTGGTTCATAATTTGCATGAATTCAAGTGGTTTCAAAAAATTCCAGTAAACCATGGTTTCAAGTAGTTTTCAATAATTTGCATGGTTTCAAGTGGTTTTCAATAATTTGCATGGTATCAAGTGGTTTTCAATAATTTGCATGGCTTAAAGTAGTTTTATTTAGTTGTTGTTACATCTCATTTTTTAACTAAATGGTATCACTTTCAATGTTTTTTTTATCTTTAGTTCTATTGTTTCATTCTAGTTTTTTTTCTCGTTTTCAATCATGTTTCCTAATGCATACAATATGTAGCAAGTAATATGAGAAACGATACAATTTGAGTTACATTTATTTGCATGAATTTCTTGAATTTCATGATCATCTTTTTCTCTCAATGTACGATGTCTTTTTCTCAACCTTTCTCTAATTTTCTCTCATATTTCCTATGTGCATGGAATTTTATTTCCTTTTCATGATCCATATATGTAATTTCCAATGTTTTTTGTGAATCCTTGTGTAATTTTCAGGCTCTGATATTTCTCTATGAATTTATTTATTTATTTATTTTTATTTTCTTTGTAGTTGAATTTAGACACTAATTTATTTTTTGATAGTAGAGGCTCGGTCAAGCCCTTGAGCTGTATCGTTTACCATATTTAACATTAATAAAATTTGGTGTGGGTTTGGAGGGTTAGGATTTTAATGGCTCGATTGAGCCGCTGGTTAACCACATATATTGCTCGATTGAGGGTTACTTTAACACCCAATTGATCAATTTGAATTTTAAATTTAAGCTCTCGATAGAGCATTTGAAGTGCTCGATTGAGCTCTTGAGGTCTTAAAAACTATAGTTTTAACATCCCTTCCGCAGAGTTCTTTGCAACCCCATTTTGTACCCTAGTGGATTTAGAGTAGAATTTTTCCTTAAGCGGCAAAGTTGATCATGTTGGATTCGTGAAATAATCCTCCATCCAATTTCATGTGAATTTGACACTTTTGAATTCATATTATATTTTTCATATAACTCTTTTAACATAACGTTTGAATTTTTTTTAGGCTGTTTCAAAGGGGTTGAATAAAAAATAAATAACATAAAATATACAAAACACAAATAATACCATTATCTTTGTTTACAAATAATATTCAAAAGGGTACTTTTGGTTTTCCAATTTATTTAAAGAGTTGAAAAAAAATCTTACATGAACATGTGTCTCCAAAATGCAATTGAAATATTACTTCACCAACTTCGAAAAATAATACAAAATATAATTTTGCATAAAAAAATAATTTTTTAATATAAAAAAACTTAATTCTCTCCGTGTATACCATGCTCATATATATTTTAAAAATTACACATTTTAGACTAAATTATGCTACATGAACACACACATACCTCTTAAGTTTTGCAAAAAATTGCAAGAACATATATTGCATTTAATGCAAAATTGAGAGATTATAAGACACTAAATATTTTTGCAAAAAATACCATTAGGACAACAACATAATTCTCCACATATTGTTCTTTAACTCTGAATCAAAATTCACAATGCTTATACGAATTTTGAGGGTTTCAATACGATAAAAGAGGAAAAAATTGAATTTCATTGCCACATTTGGCCCGAAAGTGTAACTCACCTTCATGCATTCACCCATATATATACAATTCGATGAAAGAGCAAAAACTTGAAATTTCATCGCCACTTTTGTCCCAAAAGTGTAATCCATGTTCATGCATTTACCCATATATATACAATTCGATAAAAGAGGAAAAACTTGAAATTTCATCGCCACATTTGGCCCAAAAGTGTAACCCATCTTCTTGCATTGACCCATATATATAAGCTAGATAAATCCATTTTCCATGGGAATACATGCACATATATAGTTAATTATTTTTAATACAATTTTTGTTTACATATATCAACATATTAAAATACATCCCTCATATATTTCTACTATAAGTTTTTGAGGCCTTAACCATTTAGGGAAAAAAATTATATGGTGCACTAGAGGCAGCAAGACATACAATATAAAATAACGATTGTATACTAATGCTTTTCTTTTTTACATTTGATGTTGTTGAGGTTACATCATGGTCATGTCCATGAATAACACCCGAATAGGGCAGTGAATTGAACTGGTGACTTAGCATCTATTATTCTTTAACAACACACCTAATCACAATTTATCCAAGGCCCCATGGACACATTGTTTGATCATGTAAAAACCATTCTAGGTTGTAATAAAATAAGGCCTTGAAATTTCAAGGATACAATGAGTTTCAAAATTATATATATACTATATATATATATATATATTATATATATATATATATATATATAATTTAATACTATAAATTTTGGAAAAATAGTTGTGAATAAGAACAATCTATTCTCTACAAGTGGTCGAACAATTCAATGGGGAAATTTGATCTCCATAGGTTTCATGGTCCAATCCATGGTAGGACTTTGTATTCTTGAGAGTTACACCTAACATGGTTTCTTCAGTTGAAAAAAAAAAATCCACAAATTTTTTAGCAAGATTCTACCATTCAAATACTAAAAGGTTGGACTAATGGAAACATATGCATTATATTTTGCATGAAAAATAACATACCAAATTTTGAAAACTCAAAATTCACATAGACATCATTTCTATAAATAAAAGTTAAATATTAAAAAAGGTAACTCATTTTCCTATATATCATCTTTTTACACCATCGTTGAATTCATTGTGTAAGTACCTCTAATCATCCCTCCAAGTTAATTTATTATTTTTTTCTAGGTTTTCACTACGATTAATGTGTCATGAGAGACCATCCTTTACTTGCACCCACCCTCTAGTTTAGGTAGAATGTGTTGCAACTAGGTGTGTCTCTCCCAATTTCGGAAATTTTAGAACCGCACCATTGGTTAACGGAACAAAGGAGGTGAATAAACTACTAACACCTACTAAATCATCACGGCCCTTATCAAGAGTTAGTATTTTTATTGATAGATGGATGGATCCAACATGTGCCATCCATTCACCAATATCATGGATCCATCTAAGAATGGATTAGTCTTATTCAAAGCGGTAGATGCCCTTGGAAAATACAAGGATGTACATTATATAGGTTTTGTTTTCATTAAAGTCATTTAAGAAGTAGGTGTTGTTTCTTGTGTGCAAATTATTATAGATAATTACCCTATTTGAAAGGTTGTCAACATGATTGTGGAAACTAAATATCTATAAATATTTTGGACACCTTACGTTGTTCATTCTTTTAATTTTGCACTTAAATGTATATGTCTTGATGTGGCATGGATTGGAAACTATGACAATGCATACCATACCTAAAATTATGTATAAAACCATTATAATGTCCTCACAATCTAAAAGAATTACACAAATAATTCATTGTTAAAGATTGTGGATACTCAATGTGCTCCTCGTTCATCATTGTTAAGAATTTGAGGAAGGTCAAGACAACACAACTGGATGCATGTTTATTTCAAGTATTGGTTATTTTGAAGAAAGCAAGATTAAATTATTTAAATAAATTCAAGGATACAATATTGGGTGATGGTTTGTGGGAAAAGGTAGATCTTAGCGTTTTTAGCTCCCTATAATCAACAAGATTGGCAAATTCTGACAGCAGGGAGAACATCGTTTCAACCCATTTGGGATTCTAGGATCTAGCCCTCCTGAATCTGGAGAGGGATCTCTCCGATAAGTGTAAAAATGGATTTATCTTTAAGGTTTTGGGTAATTATATTAGGCTAGGTATGAAGTCCATAGGTTTTTGGATGGTTGAGCATGATTATTATTTGAGTGGAAAGTTCCAAATTGAAAGAGTTTCAAAGGTGGGAAGTTGCAAGAAAATAGAACAATCTTCAGCTAAAAAGATGGATGTTTTGCTGGTTTTAGTCCATTGGGCTATGGAGTCATAATAGGGTTTTAATTGAAACAATTAGGTTCAGGAGTGGTCTATGGGGCAAGTCATCTATATCTAAGGATCTCTTTAAAGTTTATTTATGGAATGAAATGATACAACAAGAAGGGGAATTAAACAAATGAAGAACGAAGAGTGGCCCAAGATCTGGTAAGTAATTTGAAACTAGTCAGCTTTTGACATACTCATAAGAAAAACATAAAAGCAATATAGGATCCGGTAAGTACTTCAAAACTAGCCAGCCTTTGATACACTTTTGATAGAAAAAAATTTAAACAAAAAGGAAACACAAATGATAACAAAGAATGGTCTAAGATCTGGTAAGTACTTCGAAACTAGCCAACTTTCAACACACTCTTAAGGAAACTTTCAGATAGTCTTTTGGGATAAAATTAGGACAGGGCTCACCATAACTTCCTTAGCTCATCTCTACTTAACATAAACTGAAAATAACTTTCAAGAATAACAATTAGCTAAGACAGTAGGACGAGGGAACGCCAGCATTCCTACTTCTTAAATTGAATTAAGTCATTCCTAAACAACACAATTTGGAAGAAAACATTGAGATAAAGCTTACCAGTCAGAGAAGGGTACTAATATATAGTAAATCTTAACTCTATGCTTGCTGTTATTTATAAGATAAGATGAACAAAGTGAAAACAGAACTATAATAATGATTCACAAGAAGAAAAACATCACCGTCGACATAGACCAGGATCCCATAAATCAGCTTGTATTGATGCTTCAAACCAGTTACAGCTTTAAGTCGAGTGTTTCAGGTCAGCAATCATCTTCACTTCTCAGCCTAACTATTCTATCACAAGCAGAGCTTCAAGAGCCTTTGAACACTATTTATAATCAGAAGTTTCAAGCACAAGTATATTTCAAAGTTCTGCAACCAACATTTTCTCATCTTCTACAGAAGTATTTATAGAAGGAATGAGGAGTTGGGAAGGGATAAAAGATCTCCCAGGTCAATTAATATAGAGTTAATACTTCTTGCCCTTTGATGGGTTTGATGGAGAAGTTTATAGATTTTTGTCTGTATTAATTGATTCACATTAAAGGATTAAGCTCGGTGGGCGCTTTTGTTTGACTTTTAGGGCTCTGTTTCATGTAGTAATAACTCTACTGATATTTTGTCATTAAGTTACTTGGAAGAATTAACTATTTGGCTGCGTTGAGGAAAATATATTTTCTCTGATCAATAACTTCGGCCTCTGCTTGAAGGCTTTGAGGCAACAGGTGGCTTTGTGGTAGCTGAGAGGAATCAATTTGCCTCTGTTGTGGCGGTGGAGGCCTTTCTGTCTGATGATATTTTGATTTTTCTTTAATCACTATTTTAATTTGGAGGATTAGGCTTTTGATAATCAATATTAGCCGTAATTCCCCAAAACTATCTTCAATCCTCTGTTCTGCTGTGGCAGGTCTTCAACACTGATTCTCTTTTGTTTGATTTAATTTTCTTGTGTCTTGTTGATATGCAGGGCTGCACAGGGTTCATATGGCATCAATTCCCATGCAGCATTGATGAAACGTGGCGTAGAACCCTTTGTATGGATTCTCTTTAAATAAACAAAGCTCTAAGGATTTTCACCCTCGAATTTATCATTTCTCTTTAAAATATTTTGAAATTCATTTGAACCTGCAAAAAACACACAACTGTTATGAAATCCTGTGTTTATTGGCTTCAGAGGTTGTGGGGAAGGAGCGTGGCCATTGGATGGCAACATTCAATGGTGGAGATCAGTTAGAGGAGGTTGAAAGGAGAGCAGATAGAGCTTTTAAGTTGGATCCGTCGATTTGCAGAGATTCGACGGTCAGGATTAATCGGGAGGAAATAAAGCAAAGGAGTCACTTTATAGAAAAATGGCGAAAATATGAGGGATAAGGTTAAAAACCTTTGTTCGGAGGAAAATATGGTTAAAAGTGGAGCTGGGGGTTCGGGATGATCATGGGCCGTCAGATGAGATCGGCCCATGATCATCAATGGTGGAGATCACGAGTTAAAATCCTTTGGAAAGGGTGGATGGAAATAGTGTAAAGACAGATTAAATCTGGGCCGTTGATCTGCAGATATCAATGACGGGAAACACGCGCGATATCACATAATGAAAAAGAGGGAACGTGGTTTCGGGTGGCAAAGCAACTGTTTTCGCGCGGTGAAAGGGCAGGGAGGCAATTTTGCCTTTTTGAATGCGATATGCGTTCCCGCCCAACACGTGGCTTTTCAAAACAACCTATATTGCGTGGCCTATGGGAAATTAAATTTCGCATTGAAAGTTACGCGAAATTCCATGTGCGCCATCGGATCTGGGGTCTCAGATCTGATGGTAGAGAATGAGCGCGATAACAGATAGATGCATGAGAGGAAGCAAGGGGAGCAGTTTTATTATGGGCCGTCAGGTCTGAGATGGACGGCTGAGATCAGATCTTAAAAAGGCAGGACCCACAGGAGGCAGGCTTGTCGGGTTAATTTGGGTTGTTTGATATAGAATATCAATGGTCGGGATTGAATCTGGGGTTGGATGAAATAATAACAAAGCAGAGAAAGGGTTAAAAATGATCATTGATCTGCAGAGATCAATGGCTGTAATGGGCCGAAAAACATTATGATCAGGGCTGCATAAAACGTAACCAAAGTTAAGAGATGCAATCTGGACCGTCCGATCTGGACACATGGATGATCTAGATGCAATCTGAGGTATCAGCATCGGTGGGGCAAAGAACATGGGAGCGCCAAAGCGATTGAGCGCTGGCTATTGATCTGAGGATCAGATCAATGGTGGGGAGTGAATCGGAGGATTTTGAAGGCGGAGGAAGGCTAATAATCGGAGCAAATGTGGGTCGTTGGATCTAGGAAAGCGGGGAGGAGATCAACGGTTCACAATAGATCAGGGAATGGCCAATCGAAGGGGAAACAAAAATGAGCTCGATAAAATTTGCGATGCGTTCATGCGCTGATCGTTGATCAGCTTTAGATCAACGGTCGATATTTTTTGAGACATGTGTTGGCGGAAACCCCTTTATAATATATGAAAACCAAAATTTAATATAATACAAAGGTTTTATGGTTGGGGTGGGGTATATATACGATATGGCTTGGCGCCCATGTGTGGGGCTGTTGGTCTTTATGAAAGGTAATAGGCCCGGGGCTAATATGTAGAAAGGGCCAATCGAGATCGGGCCTTCGAGCTTTTCAATCTACCCATTCTAAATTCCTGGGCTTCTACCAACTATAGAAGCTATTCATTAGGATTAGTTAAAAGTTAAGATTTTGCGATTAAAAGCAACAAATTCAACTACTATTCAAATTTAGTAAACATATTTAATTATTAAATATTTATTGTTCATAATAATTGTTTAAATAATTAATTGATTTTTAAATTAATATTGTTATATTATTAATTTATTTCATTTTTATTATTTTATAAAAAAAAAAAATTAACTAACTAATTACTTAACTTTTTAATGGCTAGTTTTAACGACTAGCTTTTTATGGCTATCTCCTAGCAATGATGCATCCATACTATTTATTCAGGAAGATCGGTTAACTTCTTCACTTTGTCATGAGGATGAACCACATTGGTTGGTTCTAAGAGTTGACCAAATCTTAAAGATGTGATTAATGCTAAAGATCTTTCTACATTATAGATCACAAAAGTGTTAGACCTAACAAAAGAAAATGTTTTTTTTCTTTTCAATTTATTAAAGGTTGTACCAAATTTTACAAAGTAACATATCTCTTAGTTTAATAACAACATAGATTCATCTTAAATTCGGATCTACCAAGTGCCTAGAGTGATCAAATATCAGATTCAAACTTCTGTTTTAGCCCAAAACTTGAGGGAAGGGGAGTCAAATCTCTCAAGATTCAAACTTCTTTTTTAGTGAAAAACTTGAGGAAAGTCTTGCACCTTCCAGATATTTGATTACTCTCATCTCATGGTAGATCCATAGTTAAAATGGATCTATGTTTGTTCTTAATAATATTATTTATTATATAAATTTCACATCTCTATGTATGAAAGCATTCTCATTTTTTATTTTATTAAAACCTCGATTTAATCTCTATGGAGGATAAAGGGCTTAGATATATCTCAAAGGTAATTATAACTTTATTTCTTTTAGATTTAATTAGAAATGTTATAACATTAAATTAAAATAAAAAGTTTATAAAAAATTTTAATTGTGAAATGAGTTATGGTTTTTGGACATGTGGTATTGATAAGTCATGGTATTGGCTCATGTTATTGTAACAAATCCTATTTACAAGTTAATAATATCCATGGTAAAGTGGAACAAATGTCCATGGTTAAAAATATTGTTATATTGTAAGCCTTATTGTAAGTATTAATATTTTATGCGCTTGTTAATTAAATTTAAATATGATTATGGAATCATTATTTTAATTTATATGGTAAAATATATCTAAATTTATATTAGTTGGTGCGCCCTCATCCACCCTAAGGTCGCCTTGCTCCAAGATGACGGTCCAATTTGCTTATTCTTCTGTGGGCCTATTGTTTTCCCTCTTTATATGGAAAATTTATGTGAATTCAAACTTATCCAACAAATATTCTTTACAAGGTTGGGTTCAGCTCACGATCCTTTCTTTTTTACTAATTTATACATTTTTGGATGGTAATAAGGGAGTCCCCAAAAACTGATAATTGGGTTATTCCTTCAATAAATTCCAATGTGATTGAATTCCAATGATTATTTGTGGCTACTCCCAATCCCCATGTAAAAATTTTCCAAACTTTTCCATCGGGGTAGAAAATAACCCCTCCCGCTCTAGCCTCCCCTGGATTCCCTTTCGCCGCTCCATCAAAGAATAGTTGAGACCAACCCAAAATTTCCTTCCATTTCTCAAACTAATCTCTGGGCATGCGAATAAGATATGGAAACTTATTTTTACCTTTGGTTGAACATCCTTTGCTATCAATTTGTTTTTTGACCTTAAGCCATTCTCTCTCTGCCTTCATATATCTATCCATATCGCTAGAATCAAACCCCTTCACCGACACAACATCAAATAATAGTTGAGAGGCTTTCCAAGCTGTAGCTGATGCATTAGGCTCCCTTCCTATGAATATGACATGATTTCTAGAGAGACAATCACCCAATAAATGTATTTCGGGATAGCATTCCAACACCTAAAAATAATTGAAGATGAACTATAACTCCATGGGAGATCAGAGCATCAATTTTCAAACATTTTCGACCAATTGGCAGGAATGGAATTAAGTTGGCAGATAGGTTGTAAGGTCTCTATCCAAAAATTTAACTTGAAGGAACAATGATGGAAGACATGGACTATGTCTTCCTCCACGTTTCTACATAGAACACACCAAGATGAACCTTGAATCTTCCTTTTTCAGGTTCTCTACTATTAAGGTTTTACCATGAATCAGTTCCAAATAGAAGGTATTTACTTCTGGAAGTCCATCCTTGTTCCACACTCTAACCCAAATGTTTGCGACTTGGGGATGTGGGATTTGCTTCAATAAAATTTCATACCCATATTTTACCATATAATACCTCTTTTTACCTCCTTTCCAGATTCTTTGATCTAGTTTTTTGGTGGAAATCAGTGCATACCCTTTAAGGACCTTGACAACCTCATTCCAGAATGATGACAACTAAGGGGTGTAATTTGGGCAAGACCAACCCGCCCATTTCCCATTATTATCCCAAACTGAAATGTTTTCTAGCCTTTTTATCCCTTGCACCTCCAGCCAACTTTCTAGTTCCTTCATATCAAAAGAGTCCTGCAATGTCTCCTTGGGGATTATACCATCTTTCCAAATTATGATACGTCACCCATTCCCCTCTTTCCACCCCATATTTTCCAGCACCACCAAAGCTGATGCTTTAAAAAGCTTCCATATTTTAGTTCCTATCCCTTCCCATCTTTATTCCTCTGGTTTGAACAAGAGACTCTTATGGAAGTATTTCCTTATAAAGGCTTGCTTCTACCATTCCTTAGAGTATGTCAGTAATCCTTAGATAAATTTAGCACTGAGGGAAAAATTAATGAATTCTGTATCTTTGATTGCTAATCCCCCCATTTTTTTGGAAGTTTGATAGTGTTCCAATTTATCAAGTGAAACCATTTTTCATTGTCTTCTCCTCCTTTCTATAAAAATATTTATTGTCATATGATTAATATTTTTCATTATACTTTTGCGAGCCAAAATACCATAACCAATATATATGTGGAGAGCAGATAAGACATATTTTATGATAATTGATTTCCCTGCTACATTTAACCACCTTACTCCCCAAGAATGAATTACTTTTTGAATTTTTTGGAGGACCCAATCCCAGCCCTCGCGAGAGGAAGGACTCAAAGAAATTTGCAGACCAAGGAATGGAAAATATCTCCAGTTTTTGGCTAAAGGGAGTCCAAGGACACGGAATATTTCGATCAGGGTGCTTTCAAAATTGTTCCAACCAAGAATTAGAATTTTTTCTTGTAGGAATTTACAGGGTAAGTTCCTTAGATCAAGAACCAAAGGTCAATGCTCACAAACAGATCACAAATCAGTACACCAGTATAATCATGTGGTTAAAACCCTCAACGAGGGAAACAGTCCACGACCTGAGCCAACGCGGCCACTTCAAGAAATTTATTAATATAAAAAGAAAAGTTACATATGTTTCTCTCATAGACGGTTATTGGACAAATGACCCTCCATTATAAGTTACAAATGTACATGGTAAAGAAACACACTTTACCTAACTCTACACTAGACTAAGTTATTCTTAACTATTTCCTATGTGTCGGAATATTCTAACACCCCCATTAAGAACAACTTGGGATAGGATTGAAGGATTTACAAAGGTGACACAAAAGGAGCCTATTTCCTATGTGTCGAAATATCCTAGCATCCCCCCTTAAGAACAAATTGGGATAGGATTGAAGGAATTACAAAAGTGACACAATAGGAGAAGGGAGGAGGCATTAGAGCCTATCCCCACTTAATGACAACTTTCTTGAACTCCAAGCATGGATCGAAGTTTGGTAAACTTCACTTCTGTGAGAGCCTTTGTAAAGATATCGACTACTTGATCATTGGTTGGACAGTACTGCACTTCAAGAACACGATAAATTATAATCTCTTTCTAGTTCCTTCATCTCAAAGAGAGTCCCTGCAGGTCTCCCTCGGGGATTGTCATACCATATTTCCAAATTTTGATACATCACCCATTCCCCTCTTTCCACCCCATATTTTCTAGCACCACCAAAGTTTGAGTTTCTAAAAAGCTCATATTTTAGTTCCTATCCCTTTCCATTTTATTCCTCCTGTTTGAGCAAGAGACTTTTATGGGCGTATTTCACAAAGGCTTGCTTCTGCTTCATTCCTTAGAGTATGTCAAGAATCCTTAGTTAAATTTAGGCACTTCAGGGCCAAATTCAGTGAATTTTGTATCTTTGATTGCTAATCCCCCATTTTTTTTGTAAGTTTGAGGCAAGTCTCAATTTATCAAGTGAAACTCATTTTTCATTGTCTTCTCCTCCTTTCCATAAAGTGTAAAATTTATTTTCATATGATTAATATTGTTCATTATACATTTGCAAGCCAAAATACCATAACCAATATATATGTGGAGAGCAGATAAGACATATTTTATGATAATTGATTTCCCTGCTACATTTAACCACCTTACTCCCCAAGAATGAATTACTTTTTGAATTTTTTGGAGGACCCAATCCCAGCCCTCGCGAGAGGAAGGACTCAAAGAAATTTGCAGACCAAGGAATGGAAAATATCTCCAGTTTTTGGCTAAAGGGAGTCCAAGGACACGGAATATTTCGATCAGGGTGCTTTCAAAATTGTTCCAACCAAGAATTAGAATTTTTTCTTGTAGGAATTTACAGGGTAAGTTCCTTAGATCAAGAACCAAAGGTCAATGCTCACAAACAGATCACAAATCAGTACACCAGTATAATCATGTGGTTAAAACCCTCAACGAGGGAAACAGTCCACGACCTGAGCCAACGCGGCCACTTCAAGAAATTTATTAATATAAAAAGAAAAGTTACATATGTTTCTCTCATAGACGGTTATTGGACAAATGACCCTCCATTATAAGTTACAAATGTACATGGTAAAGAAACACACTTTACCTAACTCTACACGAGACTAAGTTATTCTTAACCATTTCCTATGTGTCGAAATATCCTAACATCCCCCCTTAAGAACAACTTGGGATAGGATTGAAGGATTTACAAAGGTGACACAAAAGGAGCCTATTTCCTATGTGTCGAAATATCCTAACATCCCCCCTTAAGAATAAATTGGGATAGGATTGAAGGATTTACAAAAGTGACACAATAGGATAAGGAAGGAGGCATTAGAGACTATTCCCCCTTAATGACAACTTTCCTGAACTCCAAGCATGGATCGAATTTTGGTGAACTTTGCTTCTGTGAGAGCCTTCGTAAATATATCGGCTACTTGATCATTGGTTGGACAATACCGCACTTCAAGAACAAGATCATGAATGAGCTTTCTGATGAAGTGTATGTGGAGTTCAATGTGTTTCATACGCTGATGTTGGAATGGATCTTTACATAGTTGAATGGCACTCTGATTATCACACCAAAGTGTAGTTGGATGCCACTACGGAGTACCACCAGATAGGGATCCAATGGGGCTGCCATGCCTTCCTTTCGCTTCAATCGCACCACATCGTTTTTCTAAAGTAGCAGATGTCACTCTGTTTCTTACAAGACCATGTAGTAGGTCCTGAACCAAGAGTGAATACATATCTTGTAGTAGAATTTCGATCATCAGGGTCACCAGGCCAATCAGAATCAATGAAACCAATCAATAATGGAGATGCTCCTGCACTGTAATGAATCCTGAACTGAACTGTACCTCAAATATATTGAAGTATTCTTTTAGCTTCTTTCTAGTGACTTTCATGAGGTTGGTGCATAAACCGAGCAACAAGACCAATGGAAAAGGAAAGGTCAGGACGGGTATGGGTTAGATGCAAAATTTTACCAACAAGTTGATGGTATAAGGTAGCATCAACTTCAAGGGTAGTACAAGTGACTGAAAGCTTGACTCTAGATTGAAAGGGAGAAGGGCCTGGCTTACAGTCTTCCATGTGAAAGTGGTGTAGAAGATCACAGGAATACTTGGACTGAGAGAGGGTAATACCTTCTTTGGATTGCAAGACTTGAAGACCAAGGAAATAATGCAAGTGTCCTAAGTCTGTCATTTCAAACTTATTTTTGAGGCTAGACTTCACATGGTTTACAGAGTTGGATCACTACCGTAAGGATAAGATCACCAAGATAAAGAATAAGGATGGTGAAGGACTTACCCACTTTCTTGGTGTAGAAAGTGTTGTCAGAATGACTCCTGGAAAAGCCATTATCTAATAGAAATCTATCCATTTTCGCATAACAAGCCCAAGGAGCTTGTTTCAGAACATAGAGAGACTTCCTAAGGCGAAAAAAAAGGCTAGAGTCATTTTGGATAAAGCCAGGGGGTTGTTCCATGTAGATTTCTTCTTTTAAATCTCCATGTAAGAAGGCAGATTTAACATCCATTTGATGGAATTCCCATTTGAAGGAAGCAATAAGGGAAAGAACAAGGCAGATAGAATTCATTTTGGCAACAGGGGAGAAGGTTTCAGTATAGCCAGTGCCTTCAACTTTAGCGACAAGACGAGCTTTATGTCTATCCACTTTTCTATCTAGTCCAAACTTTGTTTTGTAAACCCATCTGCATCTAACAAGTTTTCTTCCTTTTGGAAGAGGAACAAGATCCCAAGTATCATTCGCCAATAAGGAACGATATTCTTCATTCATAGCTTCATCCCAATCTGGATGACTAGAGGCTTCTTCAAAGGTTTCTGAATCATGATTTTCTGGAACTTGAGCCAATAAGGAAGAGGTTTTCTCAATCGAGGAATGTGTACACCATTGATCGGCAGTGGTCACCCCACAAGAGAACCTCCGTTGGCATCCCGAGTAGAGAGGACCCATCTTAAGCCGGTGGAGTAGAAGGAATAATTTCAAGAGGTGGGGAGGATTTCATCCTCACTTACTCATCCTAACTAGAAGGAATGCCATTAAAAATAAGAGACAGAGAGAGGTATATGTTTAATCAAAGCCCGCAGTTGCAAGGTGGCACACCACTAACCAGGCTTGTAGGTCGATATATTTACCAAATTCATATTCTCTTCTAATGATTATATTTTTGAATTTTGGTTGAAGAAGTCTATATCCTTTGACATCTTCAGAATATCCAACAAAAATGCATTTTTCACTCTTAGGTTCTAAGGCTTTATGTTTTGCATCTGGAATATGGGCCCAAGCATCACTTCCAAAAACACGAAAGTGACTTACATCTGGTTTGATTGAGCTCCAAGCTTCTTCTCGAGTTATATTCTTTAAAACCTTAGTAGGAGTGCGATTTACTATGTAATTTTCACAGTTAATGGCTTCTGCCCAAAAATTGAGACCAAGTCCTTTAGATTGAAGCATACAATTAGTCATTTCTTTTAAGGTGCGATTCTTCCTTTCAGCTACACCATTTTGTTGTGGAGTATATGGAACAATATGTTGCAATTGAATGCAATTTTGACACCTCCATGGATATTCACCCCATTTTAACATGGATATTATTAACCTATAAATAGAATTTTCTACAATACCACGAGCCAATACTATGGTTTATCATCAATACCAATCCCCAAAAGTCAAAACCCTTTTCAAAATCAAAATATTTTATTTTAATTTTATTTTATAATATTTTTTAAATTAAATCTAAAATAAAAAAGTATGAAGATATTGTAATGTACCCTAAACATTTTGACTTGG
>JAXQQM020068970.1:0-78619 GCA_034641835.2 Pinus albicaulis
TGTCTCAGGATGTACTAAGACGATTATGTATATTTTTTGAGTTTTGTGATGCACACTGTGCAAACATTTCGACACACATATATATATATATATATACATATGACTATTTTGGATGGATCTTTCTTTACATGTGATGATGTTTTCTATATGTCATGCAAATGTCTAATACAGATGTAATCTAATGTATCAGTTACATAACAAATGACCCAATGCAAAATGTATTCACACAATGTATCTAATCACACATTTCATTTTTACGCAAGCTTAAAAGCACACATGAACACACACATATGCAAACTATGCTTGAAATAAGGAAGACGGGCATGCCCCCCAGCATGATGTCTCAATTCGAGGTGCATGCCCCCCAAGCTTCAGTCCATTGAAAATGGAGTGAAGGTTCAAAACAAAAAGTCGAATTGAACATGCTCGTGTTTCATTATTTTAACGAGGTTGACACACTTAAAAGAACTGTCCTCAAGACACCTTGTTTCATGGTTTAAGGAGCTTGACACAAGACAAGGAACACTGCTCCGACAACCTTGTTTCATTTTTTAAAGAGCTTGACCCAGGGAGGAAACCATGCTCTAACCGACTTACATCAAAATGAACAAGAAGGCGGTGCTTCCAAGAGTTCCACTCCCGATGGAAGGAAAACATCCTGGAAGTCAGGACCCAATGCCCCCAGCACACTATGTACAATGGCATCGTCATGGGGCACAGGCACGGGGTAGGTAGCCACATAGTTGACCTGCGGTGGGGCAGATACAACGGGTAGATAAAAACCAGGAGGGGGTGATGGCGGACCAGTTGCCACGTTAGGACCAAAGAACGAAAGCTGATCAATGGTCACGATCCATCCTTCATGTGGAAAGCACATCACGTGAAAGAGGGAGGAGACAAGTGCTCCCATGGCATAGGTGTAATCGCGCCCCAGGAGCAGATTGAAATCCAAAGGGCCTGGAACGACCATCACATCCATATGGATGGTTTTACCTCCCAAAGTAACAGGTAACCTTGGAAGGATCCCCAACGGTTGACTCGTTCTTCTATTGAATGTCAACAGATTCTGCGTAACGAGTGCAAGCAGCGGCGAACCGAAAGCTTGCCAGGTAGTTGATGACAGAATACTAACAGAGGCACCTTCGTCTATAATGGTGCTGGGTACGACCAGACCAAGAGCCTCTACTGTGATCTCGAAAGGCACGTAAGACGGAAGGTGGAATCCTGCGAATCAACTCCAATCAAAGGAAGCGACCAAACTACTCGGAGGGGCTACCATCGACATGCGAAGGTCTTCCCCTGGTGTTACGGTAGAAGAAGCATCCTCCATGACCTCCATCTCGAAGGCGGGAGAGATATCCTCTGGAGCCTCAACCATGGGAGGCGGAGGAGGAGCCTCTTGAAGTATAGGGACAGGAGAATATTTCTCCAAGTCCGAAGAATCTGAAGAGATGAGAAGGACATGGGGGGTGTGAGGTCCACTCTCGACAGAAAAGACCTGGTGCACCGCGGACGGGGCCAGTTCAACCGATCCTACGACCAATGGTTGGTCAGGGACGGATTCGTGAATTTGAATTTCTGGAGGAGTGGGATCGACCAAGGATGACTCTTGACCAATCATGGGATCAGCTGGCGGAGGACTCGAAGAAAGCCGATTATAACCAGGTGGAAGGCGTGGTGTAGAACTGGTCGGGTTGTCCAAAACTCGTTTGGCTTCATCCATATAAGGACAAAGGTGAATGGCGTGGTGCCCTTCACACAACTTACAGGGATTGGTAATCTTACCCTGCTTCTTAGAGTTCTTATCAACAGCAGCTGAAGACGTGCCCCAAACTTGACTCTCGGAAGCCAAAGGCAACGGTGGGCGACCGTTGGACCATACTTCGAGCACCTTGGGAATGCCAGGGCAGTCTCGAAGAAGATGGTCTCCTGTGCACAACAGGCAAGGGAACTTGACTTTCCGTGGAGGGTTGGAAGGTTTATCAAGAGGAGATTCCTCATGGACAGTAGCTGTACATTTAGCCTCTCGCTTATCAGACTTCTTCTTCTTTGTCTTCTTCTTCTTCTTCTTAGCCACCTGGTTACTCGAATCCAGACTTTCACCAGGCGAAGAGGAGGAGGAGGACTCAGAAACAGGCGAAGAAGGGGAGAGGTCCACCTTGGAATCAACATGATGTTGTTCCGTCTGAGGAACTGACTAAACAGTAGCGGAGTTATTCGGGACAACAGAGGTTGAGAACAACCAAACAGGCAACCCAACAGTTAACCCAGGAAGGGACAACGTCGCCATGTAAGGAGCACCAACATTTCCAAAAGGAGGAAAATGACCAGGATTCCCTTCTGAGGGGATTCCTTGGTTGGTGAACTCTGAAAAAGTTGTCATCAAACTCAAAACCACACACGGGCTGAAAACGAGTTAAGACACACGATCAAACGGTCAACAAGCAATGTCTAAACAGGTGTGTAATCGTGGGCGATTAATTTTACCACATTGGAAAGTAAGAAATCCTACCGTTTCATATTTTAAGAGTCGAGAAACGATAAAAAGGTGACTCTATCTCTTTCAGAGTTGACACAAGCGTGAAAGGACAAGCGCTTGACGGTCTTTTCAAGTTTAGGGAGTCAGAAAAGACCAAATGACTGCTCAGGGAAAACTAGGCACAAAGGGTGTACCAAATATCCGTGAACTGCAATATACACCTTGGTTTCAAAAATGAAACAGAAATCGACCAAGGACTTTCCGTACGTGCAGGTAGTCTCCCCGAATGCTGTGTTCGGTGTATCACGGGTATAGGGCGGCAGACTCGGCTTCCTGTGGATAAAGTATTGAAAACCTATGGGGGTCTCCCTTTATATACGCGACGGTACGGGGAGCACAAGTCCGTACTAGCGCTGTCTAAAGCCAACAGGCGAACGACAGCTGCTAGGTTTAACGACGCCGAAACACGTCTCTAGCCTAGACCTTCTAAATATGTTTCGTTAAGTTCCAATGCTGCCTTAGGTTAATTGAATAAATTTTACAGTTGATCTTCAATTAAGTTTCAATTTCCAGGCCCTATCGTGTGTAGTGTCTCGAAAGACTCCTAAATGCAAGCTATATGCCACAGTGCAACATTTCGTTCGATGAAAACTAGTTAGATAAGAGTTGAGAGCTTTTATGCAAACGAAATGAACGGAAAACAAACAATGAGATCTCTAATGCAACTAATGCAATTGAAAACTCTTCATTCAAAACACTAATCACTAGCGATATGGAAAAGATCACAATTTGCACTAATTAACAAAAGCAAAAGAGATTTTTTTTTTTTTTTTTTTCAATGTTTAAGAGCCAATATGCACTAAACAATCTCGAAAACAAACGGAACAACTTGAGAAACGATTTTCAAGAGAGAGAAACAAACAAATTTCACTCAACAATACAAGCAAGCAGATCCCCAAATCGACCAAAGCCTCTCAAAGCAAAGAAAAGACTCGAAAGCTTCCAATGGACCGTGTGATCTAGGTCCAAGGCAAGACCAAACGAATTTCGAATGAAGGAATGAATAATCACCCAAAAATCGCAACAAAACAATGAACAACTGGTTAGAGAATGTGGAGAATCAATCAGATAGTTGACAGGACAATCAAAACACCAAAACTTCCAAGGAGGGCTCGATGCACTAAGCCACTAGATGCCCTAGGGTTAAAACGTGAAATCGGTAGATAAAAGCAAACAACCAAAGAACAGAGGTGAATTCCCAGCCAAACAGGACTCCAACACACTCAGGCAGTCAGCAAATCAAGAAGAAAAACACTGATCAAATCCAGAGAGCTCAGAAATGAGGAAACTCAAAAATCTTACAGGGGTGGCGCGACTGTAAGTGTGAAACTGGTGCCAGAAAGCAATTGGCGCAGGCTGGACAAAGGCAACATGCGCCAATTGGCGCGACTGTCGGGTTAAAAACCGCGCCAGTGGAGTTTCTCAGCCAAAAATTAAAAACAAGCTACTCCAGAAACAGACCAATGCAAGCTAAGAAATCCAAGAAGCAAAAACAAACAAAGAACCCAACCCAGAAGGTTCATCAAGCAAGGAAAAGCAAGATACAAACGGCAAGGCAAGACAAAGACTCCAAGTTGTTCAGTCCGTAAACCAAACCGGAGATTGACTGAAGTAGCGTTGATCTACTCCGCTAATGCAAGGCATAAGCGTTTCGAAGGCTATCTGGCTGTACTTCAGACTCCGTCTACAGTTTACAAATCAAACAACAATCAAACAACAAGCTGGATCCCCAGCGGAGTCGCCAATTTGTTGAGGAGGTAAATCCCCTCTGCGGACAGAGGCGATCCCTACTAGCCCAGCAGGGGTCTAGCAACAATCAAACAATGTTATGACGCAAGTTCCTAGTTACGAATGAAAAGGCTAGAGATAGGAGCCTACCTGGATTCCAACGCTAGGATCTGAAGAAGAAGCGTCCCCGTTCCTCAGCCTTGGCAGATCACAATCCCTCCACGATCTCCGCGGATGAACACCTGCACATGGAAGAAACAAACAGATACAAGCATAGAAACCAACATACGTAACTAAACGTCAGTCAGAAAGGACGTTACTCACATTAACATGATGGAAAATAGAGTGGAACCATAATCATAATCATCTATTAAATAACCAACGAAGAGAGATTACAACCAAGTTCTGACGTCGCGGTCTCCTTCGGACGGGTCTCCAGTCGTCCACGTCTCGCAAAGCTCGCCAAGGAAAGGGAAAACTTCTCCAGAGTCTCGTGACAATGGTCTCCTTACTTGAGTCAGCCTTAAGGGAAAGAGAGGATTCTTTACAACACAAAGGCTCTTGGGAATATGGAGATTCAAAGCTCAGGCACTTCAAGAATAGCTTGCCATGGATTTGAGCAGGCTTTTATAGATGGGGAAGGAGGGAGTTGGGATCCCTATTATTATGGGATTGGCCCTATCAACAAGGAAGGTTCCATGGGAGGTGGAAAAACCACTTCCCTTCCATAGAACTCCCGCAGCCAAATCTCCCAACTCAAGATAGGCAATGGTTTGTGAGTTTGTTTGAACTCAACTTCGCCTCTTTTTATTAAAAAAATGGGCCCCTAAATCGGGGTGGCGCGACTACCATTTATGACAGAGCGCCGCTAAGGCGAATTCTTGTGATTTCCCATGGCGCGAGTATCAACGCCCACATGTCAGTACGTTTTGTATTAAGTTAGATGTTTTTCATGATTTTTGCAAGGAGATGTCTCAAGGGAAAATAAAGCTCATGCTTAGAGGAATGCATCGATGATGTTTTCAAGGCATGACAATGTTCACAGGTCATAGAATGGGTCCTCCATTGTGCGGGACGGGGAATGGTAGGGACGGTGACAAATTATTGTGTAACAACATGCTTTGGTCATATGCTTTTTCAAAATCAATTTAGGAATCATCTTCAGACCTTTCTTCTCAACTTCTCCCTTACTCAATCACTTAGAAGTATCCCCTATTAGTTGACAATATATTATGGGTCATATAGGTTTATGAAGCATGGAAACTCATTCTAATAGAAATATTATACTTAAATAGAAAAATGAGAATGAATTTGTATTTGAAAATACTCTTTTTTTCATGATTCCTAGTTTCACATGGGTCTCATCCTCTACCTACAAATTAACATGCAAGTTCATAAAATTTATATGTGCCTTAGTGAATTATTTCTATTTCTTAAAAAAATAGAAAAAATGTTCTTTGTTTATAACCAACTAATGATATCTAAATAAATACACCACAATAAACCTATAAGACCATAACTTCTTGTTAAAAGAAACACTATTTAATGAAAATTATTTAATTCCATACGAATGGTGGCATGGGGTTAACACTCCTTTTTCTAGTATCATGTCTAGATAAGTGTTATCTTGACTTAGATCAAGTATTCCATGACCTCCAACAACTATGTTAGCTTGACAAACTTTCAGTCACAACCACCAATGACATGCCATCATGGTTTAGAAACTTCAATGTTTAATGTTACACATCACTATAAAATGATGATATTCATTACATGTTAAGCTATGATGTGGTTCTCAAGATAATGATATGATGTGGTTATGATTTGAGAAAAAATAAACTTTTTATTAAGATGATAAAAAGTTACAGTTGTAGATGCTTAGCACATTCCTGAGACTATGGTGCTAGTATGAATCTTGATTTGAAGTGTACGAAAAAATACCACTTTAGTTGCGCATAACAAACAACCCTAACAACAGAAATGACTGCTAATATCTTCAGATCTGCAATTAGATAACCAAGAAAAATGCTGCAAAAATCTAGATCTATGCATTAGAAGACATTAAACAGTAGAAAAATAAGATTTACTCCATAGATCCAATAGACAAGACAAGAATATATCCAATGAAAAAAATTTATTAATGGCACTTGGGAGGAAAACACAAGAGGGTGTTCCCTATTCTCCTCAATGGGATGGGTTCTTGTAAGTCCTCAGCACTTCAGATTTAGAATTCCTCTCCCTTGATGGTGTAGAAAACCCAGACAAAAATGGAAAAATATGGCTATGATGGCGGATCAATAGCGAGACCAAGAGTTGAGATCCAGAGTGATCTTTAGGCAACAAAAGGTGACAAATGAATGGGAAAACCCTTCTATTTATAACAAAATATTGAATTAGTCTAGAGATTAGTGCATAACTAAAATATTATTAACCAAATCTAGATCCAACTTTTATGGAATATTTTATTATATTTGTTGGAGGGAAAAGGAATTTGACTTGAGTCAAATCCCCTTATTTGTAAATAATAAATAAATAAATGATTTATTTATCATTTTAAGAATGTGATTAAGTAATAATAAATAAATAAATGATTTATTTATCATTTTAAGGATATGGTTGAGTAATAATAATAAAAATAATGATTTATTTAATTATTTAAGGGTGAATTAGTCATATTTAACAAAGAATATTATTTAAATAAGATTTAAACAATTATTCTTTAGAAAATAATAAGATAAATAATGATTTATCTAATTAATTTCCTTGTTTTGGGTTAAATATAACCAGAAATATTAATTAAACTACTATTTAACTAATTATTCCTTGAGGAAAATCAAACAAATATACATTTATTTAATATTTCCTTATGGGGTTTCATGTTTAGACCATAAACAACTTAATAAAGGTGATTTTCTAAGTTATTTTCATAGTGAAAGCAATTTTACTTGGAGTAAAATTGGTCTTACATGGTGTACTTGGGTCCATCTAATGATAATAGGTTAGATGACCAAAAAATGGTGTAACAGATTGCCCCCCAGTGTGCGAGCATTAGGAGCTAATCGTATGAACTAAGTACGTTGTAAGAACTCAATCACTAGACATCAAAGGGGAATTCAAAGAGAGAGAAGTATAAGGTAAACCAAAGTGCTAAAAGACCTAGACCCTGAGGAGGCGACTTGCAGGTGCGAAAAGTCTCTTTGATGAGTGAGTACCTACTATAGGCGGCGGGGGAGGTATACCTATGCCTGCCGAGGCAATAGTACAAACAATAAGGCGTCTGGAAAACCACGAGACGGAATAATATAGTATATGCTGGCATAAACATGAGCCAAATAAATAACATGATAATGAATCCCACATACATATTGTGCTTGGGATAACAACCAGGACATGTAAAATAATAGCTGAGTACATGAGATATAAATGCAACCCAGATGCCCTTGAGCACAGGAAAGGGCTCTGAAAATCTTACTGATACATGCAAACAAAATGGTGCTGCAAGCGGCGGAGGCCGACATCATCAAATGTATGGAGCTACATCGAAGGCTGTGATGAAGAGGTCATCCAAGTGTGTGGGGGGCTACCTACAGGGCCACCCCCTCATGAGGGCTGAGACATCTCATACACACTCGGGAATCATCGATGTCAGTTGCTGCATCACTGAACCATCGAGTATACGAATCTCGATCATGCTGAAAGGAGATGGAGCTAAGAAACAATCAAGTCAAAGGGAAATAAGGAGTCCCTTTGCCTGATCTGAGGCACCGAACCAGAGTGGAAGCTGGAACCAAGGTACACCGCCCTCTAGAACTTTCTTCTGGAATGAATGAGTTGATGTCGACAGAAGGAGGTCCGCCATAGGTGAGGAAATAAGGGATCCTCAACTAGGGCACGAGAGAAAATAGTAGAGTGACTGATAGACTGACACCAATGATGATGATGAAATGGGGGGAAATGAATAGCGAACGGATGAATTCCATTGTTAGAGCATAAAGGGCATGGATGACCTGGCAGCAACTGACACAACATCATGAGGGATAGGGGACAGTGGGATTGAAGGCCATAATGTGCGACATGAGAGAGGGACCAAGCAATGAATGATGGAGGACTGTGGTGAGATGCAAAGGGACTCGAGATAGACTCCATGAAAGAAATGATGACTCAACTCGGATGCTCTAAACAAGGGTGACTCGATGGTGTTGCCACATATGTAAAGGGTCCAATGGGGACCATCAAAGCATGAGTACCAGATGGTAACTTACGACGAAAGTCGACACGAGTGTGGAAAATTATGGAGGCAACATGGTGCCCCTGGTACGAGTGTTGCAAGTGAAGAAATTCGATTTTGAGGAAGGGTGAAGTGGTGCTTCTTGGGAAAGTGTGTCCCAATGAAGTATCAAATCACTAAAAATTAATAGATACCCATTTGAGGGCTCAGTGAGAGCTTTTCGACGGTGTGGACGATTTGGTAAACGGAGCTACGGTTGGGCCACGGCGAGCGAAAGAAGAAACATGAGTTTCTATTTTAATAAGGCATTTTCCCTCAAAATTCATTCATTTGCATGTGGAGCTGTGGTGAATGTGGAGAGGAGAGAAGGCCCTAAATCTTGCAGCGATCGAAGCGGACAAACCGACCGTTGGAATCGAGATCTGTCAGTTGCAGGTAAGAGGCCTAACCCTACTCTTTCTTTTCAGTGGATTAAAAGTTCAAATTAGGTCCCTAGGGCTCAGGAAAAGCCCCCTACTCCTCCTCACGGCCGGGTCACACTTTTTGGAGCAAAAAGTGCAACCTGGGTAGCAGGTTTTGGCCAGAAAAGTGCGACCTGTCCCAGGTTTGGGCCTGAAAAGTGCGACCTGTCAGGGAGGGTTGTTTTTGTGCTATTTTTTGGCTAGGTAATAGGGTTTTTTGATGAGAAACAATATTTCCTATCTGTATACTAATAAATATGATGGTTTTGTGTAGGTATGGAAGAATTATGGATCAACTGGAGAGAGAGAGACCTGGGCACATTACGGTCGGAGATCTGGGAGGATCAGGGTGTCTACAGTGCTTTGGCCAGGTTTGGGGTTCTAAAGTTTGTGGAGAACCCTTTGATGAGAGCTGGGGAGCCCTTATTGGCCTGTATTGTCAGCTATTGGGACCCGGAACATGAGGTATTTATAGTGCAGGGGCACCAAATCGAGTTGACGGTCCAGGATATATATTTCCTGACTGGTCTCCCACCACTTGGGATGGTAGGGAATACTCAGCCAATATTACCACGTGGGTGGAATATCATAGATTTTGTAGAGTGCCATTTTTGGCCAGGTCTCCAAGTCAAGGGGACTCGGATACCCATCGGGGATTTGGAGAGGTTAGAGACCCATGCTATGGCCACAACAGTGCTGTGGATCTTGGGAAACCAGGCACTCCATCACATCACGGGAGGGAAAATGATGCTTGTAGAGAGTGTTTTGAGTGGGACCTACTATGGGCGGGCCCAGATGATTCTGTCGTCATTGAAACGATAGTTGTCGCTATGTAAGGGGCAAGTGAACCATGACTGTGCATATGGTATAGTTTTATGCTCTTTCTTCTTTGAGAAGATCCCAACACTTCGACCTCGCATACAGCTCCCAGATGGGGGCCCGAGAGAGCCTAAGATGCGCCAGTGGGGGTGACTATTGTGTAGAGGAGGAGGTGGAGCAGTTGGACGGGTGTTCCGTCTTGATTTATTTTTTCATTGGGATTAGATGCCACTGTATATAAACGACTATCCCTATAGTGGGATGAGTTATTGTGGGGACCCCAATCTGCCACTTCCGCCTGGTCGTATATGGGGACCCGATGGTAAGTGAAAAATTGCTAATATTTTATGTGCATGTAAAGTTTCTAGAATATTGTATG
The DNA here is from genome assembly GCA_034641835.2 of Pinus albicaulis. Lineage (NCBI taxonomy): Eukaryota > Viridiplantae > Streptophyta > Pinopsida > Pinales > Pinaceae > Pinus > Pinus albicaulis. The sequence goes on from JAXQQM020068970.1 coordinate 10,155, forward strand.
TAGTATTGATTCTTTTAATTTTGGTATGCAGATACAACACCAGTAAAACCGGCTGGGTACATGGGGCGACCTACAGTATCAGGGGCCGCAGGATCTAGTGGATCAAGGGCGCAACAAAATGAGGACGCAATAGCCCTTCCGGAGGACATCCATCATAGATGTGAGAGGATTCTAACTGGTGTTTTGGAGTGCGGATGGCAAGACTTAGATGACCAGTACATAGAGCCATGTATTGGTTTACCCTTGGAATGGCGAGGGGTCATGCGGCGCATGGCAATGGCCATACAGGGTATGCGTGATCTACGAGCTGCGAGGGCAGAGCCATTGACTCGGGATCCTGTAGATAGTGATTAGTGTGTAGGGGCATGTGGTGCCCCCATTTTTGAGTTTCTTGCAACATGCTATGGGCATGTCATATGTATTAGAGTTGATGAACTCTAAAACATTTTATATGACACATATTGTGGATATGCATCATTTTGATATTTTTACGTTATTGTCTTGTGTTAAATGTGTGTGTTAAATGCCAATCCAGAATATGGTTTGCAATGCGATCTACATAGTGATTTTGTGTTGTACATGACTGAAAGTAATGATTTCAAATTCACGCATCAAAATATTCACTCGTGAATATCTTCTGAAAAGGATAGGATTATGCACACAATAGACACCATTCAATTGAATGACAAGAAGCAGGGAATCTAAACGAACATGAAGATGGAGGATGCAATGTGAAAGGGCGTCGGCTAATAAACCTCGTACTGCATCATATTCGACCTGATTATTGGTAGTAGTACCAATGCATACACTGTTCGAAAGAACAAGCGCATGCAAGGGGGTAAAAATGGCCCAACCTGACGAGGCTAAATTCCGAGAGTAACGACTTGCACCATCAACAAAACTGATATAAGGTGTGGACGGTAGATCTATATGCAGGGTGCCACAAGACAATAAATGGAAAGCTGATGAATAATGTTGGAAACATGAGTGCAAAGTAGAAATCGAATGCACTCCGCGGGAAGGAGTGATCTGGGTAAGATGTCTACTACTCACATGCTGACGGTAAGGTGGAGTGTGGGAGCTACCAAAGGTGTAACTTGAGCTGAGGTTGTGAAAGTCATCATGGGCACGGGGTGTGCTATCCCTTTGATGGGCGGGAATGATGAAGTCGGGGTGGACGTGGCTTCCATGATGTCATCATTGCAATAGAAAATGGGAGACCACCTGACGCAATGAAGCTACCTGACTCATCATCTTGAGAAGAATTTTTCACATGCGCATCGTCACGGGGGATGACGGAAGAACAAGAAAATAATGGATCTACTGATGTTGAGCCCAGGGTGATCGCTAAAGGGGGTTCAAGTGAAACAACAAGGGAAGATTCGATGGGAGCTTCAACCCAAGGTCTCATGGATGATGAAAGGTAGAGGATGGTGGCCACATCTTCGTCATGTCGACATTAGGGGGGAATGTCAATAGGAGTGGGTAAATCCTTGGTCTTGCCTGCAGCATACTATGCAAGTATGGGAGAAGCGGATTGGTTCTGTTCAATCTCATACTCCCGAACTAACTCTAAAGAGGCACAGTAATGCGTAAGGAGAGGACAATGATGAGAGTAATGGCCATGGAGACTACATAAAGCACAAGGGTGTTTGGTGTGAATAGTCTTGGTGTTCTTGGTAGTGGTCGATGAAGAATCAGAGGTTCCAGGGACCGTAGACTCAGGTAACACGACATTAACCATGTGCTTGATGCGGGGCAACTCAGGACAAGTATGGGTGGCATGACCGACGACAACACACAAAGCGTAGGGCTTTGGAGGCGGAGGAGGTGCAGGGTCAGTCGGGGCAGATTTGTCCTTAAAGGCAATTTTGCGAGCTCTACCCTTCTTTCCTAAAGAGGTTACAACAGGAGGCGATTCCTGTTGAGGTGGCTGATGCACTGTGACAACGGTAGAAGTCAAGGGGACTGGTTGAACCGAAGTCAAAGAAAGATAAGGTTTAGGTTGGCCTGGCAGGGTAACGGTTGGAGGATCAAGGTACCAAACCAGAATCCCAATGGTCAAGTTAGGAAGAGAGAGGGTGGCCATGATAGGTGCCGTATAGATACCTGGTGGAGGGACTAGGAATGGTATCTGACCAGAGGGGTAATGGCCAGGTGGGATGGCTCCTAAATGGTTAAGACTTGGAGCAACCAACCTAGGAGGATAAAGAGGCTCATGAGTACCAGCTGAAGGGCCAGGAGGAGGAGGTCCAAAAGGCTGCATCGAAGGGCTAGGAGATGGCTGCGGAGGACGAGGGGTCTGCTGACTAGCCAAGGCGGGCCACTTGAGAGAAGCCCGAGCCGCTTACATCATGCAAACATTCGATGAGCTAGGATCAGACATGGGAGGAGGAAGACTAGGGAATGTACCAAGCAAGGAGGAATCCTTGTAGACGCTAGGTGAGACACTGGTCAAAGGGTCGACGGTTTGCTTATTGGCCACTAAAGAGATATTGGACTCAGGGGAGGTCTGAGACTTCGGTTTGTAATACGTCAACTTGTCAATGGTGACTATCTTTCCGTTATGGGGGAAGGACATCTTGCGGTGGACCGCGGAAATGACAGCAGACATTGCATAAGTGTAGCTATGACCCAATATAATTTTGTAATCTAAGGAGGCGTCTATGACTTCTACGTCAACGCAAACCGTCTTGCCCACAAGATTAATGGGACAATTGCGGAATAAGCCAATGGGCTTGGAGGCATGGCCATCCCACGCTCGGAGAGTGATCATGGAAGGAGTCAAATTAGTGGATTCAAGTTGTTTCCAAACCGATGCGGAAATCACTCAGGTGGATGCCCCCTCATCAATAATGCACAGGGAAACATTAGCATTCTGGATCTTGACTGGGATTTGGAAAGCGACGGAAGCAGGGAGAGGAGGATGTTCTGATCGGTCGACATCAAAGACAATCAATTGATCATTGGAAGGATCTACAACACCCATGGCAGATAGAAGATATTTTCATTGTGTGGGGCACAACTGGAGGAGTTCCAGCGTTGAAATGGCAGCAGGGGATTGTGCCAAATCATCGACTATGCTATACGAATGGGCGACTTTTCTAGAAGCAGCATTTCGACACAGTGGTTCCTTAGGGATCTTGGTATGAACCTCTGCCCTAGGCTGAGGGATATGTAAGGGACCCTTAGGTGTCGACAGAGGCTCTGTAGAGACCGAAGGAGGTAGCTCAGGGACATACATAGTGGGAGACTTGTTGTACTGATGGGACCGAGTCAGAAGATTGATGTCTACGGTTGAAGGTTGATCAGATTTCATCATGAGAATCTGGGGATCAGCGGTACCAGATGGAAAAGGGTGGGTAGCAGTGTGGTAAACAAGAGGTTGGGCAACAAGAGGAGGCATGTAATATCCTGAATACGTGCTACAAGGAGGGGAAAAAATGCAGGAGGTGTTGGCCCCTCCCTGAGGAAAATCAGAGCCCATGGGAGGTTGAGCAATGATGACACAAACATGGCACAAGGGAAAAAGAGACCCACAAGGGTGGGAAGGCGCAAGATCAACCGATTACAATGTCGAAACAAGGGCAAATAGGTGCATGATAAATTGATTTTAATGTTTTAGAGTCTTTTCTTGGCAGTGTTAACCAAGCCCTTTTTCACTTAGGGTGTGTCTGTAAAAGTGTTTAAATTTTAATTTTTAAACCTAGACGTTTGTAGAGAAAAAAAAAAGTGTGCTGTATATTTGTAAATAAACCTACAAATGTCAGTATATAGGCTTGCAAAAACAGAAAATAAACAGCTGATAATGCACTAATCTAAACCCAAGGAGGCGGGTCTCTCAACAACTATTCTATAGGTGAGTAAAAAATTAATCTAAGCACGCTAAAAAAATCAATAGATCTAAGGTTAGAAGGGACAGGGATCTAAATTTCAAAATCTGCTGGAAAGTGGTGTAGAAAAATAGCAACAAATCAGAGGAATAATTGTTGTAGAAGAAGTGGCGAAAGGCTATCTCCTGAAGGGAAATAGGGTGAACCCTAAAGGAAAAACCAAACAAAACTAAATGAGGTGATTTGGATGGGTAACAAGTCGATCTGAAGTGGATCTGAAGGTGAGGTATCAGATCTGAAATAATGGCTGAAGACTCTGAAATTTCAGACAACCTGCAACAGCAAAAACTCTACCACAAAGAGTGGAGGGTACTGAAGCCCTAGAGGGCTAGGTTCCCACTTAGTTGAGCGAAATAGAACAAGTACAGGTCCGAAACAGGTGGAGACAGAGGTCAGAAAACCCTGAATAGAGGCTCAGAAAAACCCAGAAAACTTTCAGAAAAATCCCTGCAAAAATTCCAGGTCGTAGTTTCTATCCTATTTTCAGCAGAGGTCGCACTTTTTGGGCTATAAAGTGCACCCTAGAGGTCCAGGTCGCAGGTTTTGGGCTAAAAAGTGAGACCTGCACTTCCGGCACTCTCAACGGCAGATTTTAGAAAAAAAATTCGTCTCAGCTACAACTGATGTTTGTCACCTGTGGAATAGGTCCGAAAACACACAGAAGTCATAATTTTTATCGTTTTATGGTTTTATAGGTTAAAAACAACATCAAGAAAAGCAAAAACAAGGGGTTGAAGAGAAATCCTAGGGTTTGAAGCAGCTAGATATGCAAGGATTAGAAAAATGATAGCGGTCGTAATTGTAAACCCATGTGGAGTGATAATGATATGATGTGGTTATGATTGGAGAAAAAATGAACTTTTTATTAACATGATAAAAAGTTACAGCTGTAGATGCTTAGCACATTCCTGAGACTATGGCATCACATAAAGTAAAAACAAAAAAACACAGAGTAATAATCACAACAAAACTGAAAGGAATTGTGTTAACTCAGTAAACCATGACAAGATAAAAAAAAAATACATAGATGGGCCTCCCAAAAAGGAAAAAACAACCCCCACATAAATATTATTTATACAAAAAAGTAATCCAAGTTTGTCCGTAAAAATGAGTGTCCATAAATAAACTAGTACCATGCTCATCAAATAAAACTACATCAAAAGATTATAATAGTAAAGTAAAGAAAAACAAAACTCTATAAAAAATGAACCAATATCATCTGTTGTAAGGTGGTTGATCCGACACACGGATCCACCCTTTCTTTGTTTCTATTATTCTCCATGAACCCAAATCTTGTTGCAAACCCTCCTTAGAAAACAGATCTGCTTCTGTTTTTTGCCCCAGGTATATGTGGCAAACATATATAGAATCAAAAACCATTTTAATATGAAAATTTTCTTCAATAATTGGAATCAAAATGCGATTTTGACATCTCTGACACTCATTAAACCAATTTATAGCATTTAAGGAGTCTCCAAACTAAACCAGTTTATGCATTGATTCAATCACTATTTATTGAATCCACGTAATAATAGTTTCAAAGATTGGAGTTCTACATAATTGTTTGATCCCACACCAAGGCCAACTAAATCTTTCAAAATTTTGTGGTCATTTAAATATAAACCAACCCCGCCCCACATATGCTATGTGCATCTAATGCACCATCAAAATAGGCCCAAGGAATTTGTGGAATGATTTGTTCCTCCCTAATGATCTGAGGGTTTTAATTCGTTGATGGAAGAGGGAGTAGAGAAAAAATTGAAGCACACTCAACTATTATTAGGAACGAAGACGATGGGCATCCCTAAATATGCCTTTATTCCTTGCCAACCATATGTCCCAATTTATTATTATGGGAACATTTCTCAAGATATCATCATGAGTCAAATTCCACCAAAGATGCCAAGCTTCCATGATAGATGGCCCATTCCAATTCTTCATGATCCCCATGAGTCTCAAATTTGTCTCCCAAACTTTAGTAGTAAAAGGAAAATTTAAGAATACATGGAAAATAGATTCTTCCAAATTTTTGCATAAAATACACCAACCAGACCCACATTTGTTTCTTTTCAAGAGATTTTCCTATGTGGGAACTTTATTCTTGAGAAGACACCAAAAGAAAAACCTTGTATTTGTTGGGAACTTCAGTTTCCAGAGTGGTTTCCACCACCAATACTACACCCCCTTAACCCTCCTATCTATCTGATAAGTATAACCATATTTTGGAGATTAATTTCTATTTGGAGCATGTACACATAAGAGTGCATATGGTCGATCCCGTATCCTGACATTTGAGTGATGAAATTTGATGATATAAATCTACCAAAAACCTTCCCATTGGGGCAATAATTGGAGATCTTCAGCTGATTTTCCCCCATGATGTCAGAGCATTGTTAAATTGGGTTCTTCTATGTGATTGAGAAAGATAATTCCTTAATTGTTGATGAATTCAATAACCTTTCTTGGCAGAGAAAAACCTCCACTGCATCCCATCCATGGATCAATACCTACTATGGTTTTTGCACCATTCCCAACATGCCATGCTAGACCATCTTCAATTATACCAAAGGATTCCACATTAGCCTTCCATATTGTAGATGCGAAGGTTGGTTTCTTGTTAGTCTTCTAAATCCACTCTTCAATGGGGACGAGACCAATGTATTCCCTTTTAACCACAACAGTGCAAATATTTTTCCATTGATATCATGCACCACCTTGATTTTGATGCCAAAGAAGATGCAAAAATAGGGAGGTCCTTGATACCCCATCCCCCCAAAGCCTTTGGGAGGGATATTTTGTCCCATGCTACCCATGGTAGGACCACTTCCTCCTTTGATCCAACCCATAAAAACTGACCACATAGTTTCCTAATATGAGAGAGAATAACATTAGGGACCCAAGTAAGGGTAATCTAATAAACTAGTATGGAAATTAGAACTAATTTCATAAGCACTAGCCTACCGGCCGTCGAAAACCATTTGAAACTCTATTGTTTAATTCACTTTTCAATTTTGGCTAGCAACCCATTCTAATCATGTTTCATGTAGTTGTCTGGATTAAGGTGAAATCCCAAATATTTGAAGTTTTCCATCATAGGATGTGCTTCATAAAAGAGAATTGAAATCACTCTGTTGATTTAAGCCACCGAGAACCCCTCATGTACATTAGAATATTTCTACTCATTGATACTCATCCTGGTGGCTTTAAGAAAAATGTCAAGGGAAAATTTTAGTTTTTGGATGTCGTCTCTAGACCCATCACTGAACAGAAGGATGTCATAAACAAACAAAAGGTGGGTAATGAACATATTGATATTAACTTTGATCCCTCTTATCTCTCCTCTTTGTTTTCCAACAAGGATTAGTTGGCTGAGCCCTTTAGAAACCAGTAAAAACAAAAGAGGAGACAAAGGACAACCCTGCCAGAGCCCTCTCTGACTATGGAAAAAATGGGACGCTACACTATTGATAAGGAAAAAAAATCTAACATTTGATATACATCCCATAACCCAGTTGATGAAACCAATTCAAACCCTAAATGAGTTAACAGAAGGCGCAAATATAATCAACTTATTATGTCATAGGCCTTCGAGAGATCAATTTAAACAATAAGCCCTTTCTATTGCTCCTTTTAATACTATGCATGGTTTCCTAAGGAACCCTAATGGTTTCATGTATCTATCTGCCATCCAGGAATCAAAATTGTTCTCTTGAAATATTCCTGGAAAGTATAGGCTTTAAACGAACAACTATGACTTTTGCAATGATTTTATAGTTGCATTTGCATAGCGAAATGGGTCTCAAATCTTCCAATTTTTTTGGATCATCGATTTTGGGAATAAGGGCTAAGAAATTTGAATTGAAAGGCTCTTAAAAATATCCTATAATTATAGATTCCTCCACCACCCCAGTGATTTCATCCCCTATAAGTTCAAAGAAGTGTTGTAAGAATTCAATCGTCCACCCCTCTGATCCTGGAGTCTTGTCTCTCTTCATTTTTTTAAGAACTCCCTCACCTTATCCTTTTGAAACAGGAACCATAAGCATTTCATTTTACTCCTCTTCCACATATCTAGGGAAAATTTGGGCCACATGTATAAATTTTTCTATTGTAGCTTCTTCTGGGGCTCTAAAAAAACCTTTAAAATGATCTCTTCCCAGGCTTGCAAGCTAAGAAAAATATTGATCAGTTCCCCCATCTGACTGTTGCATTTCCCAAATTATATTAATATTCTTCCTGCCTTTTTCATATTTTTGAAAGAATTTTTAGTTTTCATCCCCAACAGAAAGCCAAATAGCTCCGCTTTTAAGCCTCCACTTCTCTTCTATTTCATGCGGTATATTTCTTTTTGAGAGTTCTAGTTTTTTAATCCTCTCCTTTTTTTCTTCTGTCTCGTATCCATACACCACAGGACTTTCCAATGTTTCAAGATTTTTCTCAATGAGTTTTAGCTCATCTTCCTCCCAGATCCTTTTTTCTTTTTCCCATGAGATTGTTTCTTGCTTCAACCTTTTGAGGTTTTTCATGAAAGGTTAGGCTAAAGACTTACCCTGATGTGAATTCAGTGGTCTCCAAGAGGCTTTAACTAAATCATTGTAGCAATGATATTTAATTCAGAAAATATTGAATTTAAAAGGAGATATAGGATTTCTAATGGTCCCTTTCATTTACAGAATGATAGGAAAGTGATCTGAGACACCTCCTGATACAACCCATTTCCTAAATAAGGTTAAGTGGTTAAATAGTTCCTCCATCATTAAGAAATGATCCAGTCTCTTTCCCACCCTAGCATCACCTAAACACCTATTCCTCTAGGTGAGTTGAGGTTCAATCAGATTCACATCAGTAAGTTTCCCCATCATTAATTTATTCACAAAATAATATTCCAAGGAATCGACTTGAGCAAAAGGCCCCCAAGTCTCAGACATGCCCAACGAAAAAGTTTAAGTCCCCTCCCACAACCAAATTAGGGACCTTCATGAAGGATTTAGAGGACAAAGAACTCCAAAAATAAGCCCTATCATGGCACGCGCCATAGATGTTGAGAAGAGATAGGTTCAAGCATAATTCATAATAATATATCTCGACCCCAACACCAGATCTGAACCCCAGGAATTTAAAATCTTAATATTACTATCTTTGAAACCTAAAGTGAGCCCCCCTGATCTTATATTTGCATTCGAAGTCACAAATGACCATCCTGACATTAATTTACTCAGAGAGGCCATCACCATTTCTCCATTCCCAAGGATTTCTTGTAACCTGATAACATTAGTACATTGTTTTTTGAATAACTCTTTAAGAGCCAACTTCTTACGAGTGCTAGCAAACCCTCTACAATTGAAGCAAAAAATGACCATTTGGAAACCACCTCATGGGTATGCACTACTCTAAGCGCCCCTTTCAAAGAGATTTTCTTCCCATCAACAATGTCCAGTTTGGATTTCAGCTGGGATTTTGAAATATTAGATTTTTTGCCTCTGGATTTTCAGGGAAAAGAAGGCTCCCGAGGGCTCCCAAGCCCTCAAATAGAGACTAAAGGGGCAATTTTTTTATCCCTTGGCCACAAATTATAGTGGGGACCCAAAGTGGAAGAAGGGTGGTTAGATAAACATGCAGGGTCGGGCGGGGAAGACACAGAAAAAATGAGGACCAAGATAGAGGTGATAATAATATCCAAAGCTTCAGATAAATTACAATGAGGAAAAACTTCAACTATCAATGACCTTGAGGGACCAAGCACCAAGAAAACATTTAATAAATATTACAAAGAAGTTGATAAAGAGGACATGCGAGGAAAATAAATACACACATATTGGGGAGTAGGATTGATGGATTCCACTTCATCCCGAGCCTCTAATTGTTGAGCATTTTCTAGAAATTCTTGAATCGCATGAAGTGAAAGTTGTTTTTTTCAACCTCCATAGATTATGGAACACCCTCTCTCTATTCCCCCATTTCCACCGCATGTGCATTATCCACCTCCTCCGCAGACACTCGGTCTTCGTTCCTAGATTCACCCCTCTATCACCTTCTCCTACGAAAACCCAAGGGACAATCCCGCACCAAATTCCCATGCTTATGGCATCAGTGGCATCGGAAGGGAAGCTCCTCATAGTATATTATATGTGAATGTGAATTCTCCTGAAGCTGCAGATTTATTTTTTCCGCTAAACCCTCTCTTGGATCAAATTTAACCAAAAATTGAGCCACAATTATGCTCTTTTTTTCCACAAACAACATGTCAGCTTCAAGAAAATTTCCCATCTTGTTACCAATATCCCTAAGAACATCCTCCATCCATAGCTACAGGGGTAGAGTCGGAAGCCAAACCCATATCGGTATCTCCTCCAGTTTCTCCCTCTGAGCATCGAAAGGGGGAGTCCATTTCTTGAAAAGAATAGGTGAGATCCAAAAACATCAGTTCCACTCAAGAACCCATTCTAGCATCTCCCCTTTGTTGAATCTAACCATGAACCACCCCCTTTCCAAGGTGATCACCTCTACCTAGATTTTTGGGGCTCCTCTCCATGCCTTAGCGATCCATTCTAACATTTACTTTGCCGAATAATGCCTTCCTTTAGCTCTCCCAACCAAGATTAACTCTGAGGATTCCATAGCCTTATCAAGCTGAATGTCAACCCCAGGATGAGATTTGGGCATTCTGCTCTTTTTCTTTATGAATCTCCCCTTTTTTCTCTTCGCGCCTATTGTCTGGTCGTTCCTTCCCTCAAATGATACTGAATTTTCTTGCCCTTCATGCACATCATCCAGGTCCTCATAGATCTGTTCTAACCTCTCCTCCACCGGCACAATCTGGAAGAAAAATTCCCCTAAATCAAATGAATGCCCCTCCACTTTAGGCCAAAATTCGAATCTTGCACCTCCGCCTCCAAAGGGCCGAGACCCTAAGCTTCCCCATGCACAAAACCCTGAAAATTTTAAGTATTGTCATGACATATCTCCTTCTTAAGGTCCCTTGATAAACCATAAAAAAACCCAGTCTTCTACTCACCAATTACTGGTTCAAACCCTTCACTGGAAAATTGCTTAGATTTTTCAGAGATTCAAAAGCCTCATCCTCCCTCTTCCTTGGAACTGATTTTCATGCAAGGTTTCTGTCAAGCCTTTGGGCTGAACCCAATTCTTTGAGTTGCGATTCTACAACTAGGAAAAAATTTAAGCCTTCGTTCCCAAATTTTCCATTTCTTCTTACAATATCTTCAAGGCATCCAATGAAAATGACAAACTCGAGGTGGAAAGAAACAATTTTTGGACTTCCTGAATCTCCACTAACACTCCAACTGCCTGGACCGTCAGTTCTGCCGAGGTTTCCTTAGCTTCCAGAATATCGTTGTCAGTAACCCATCCCTCCTTATATGAATTTTTTGGTTTCCCTAAATCCAGAAAACCTAAAGCACCTCCCAAGTTCCATTCTGCCCCAAAAACACCCATTTTGACAACTGGATACCGAGGTGGAAGCTTGTCCTTGTCTAAATTCTGCTGAGTAGGCTCTAACCCCCAAAATGATAGGATATCCTGCTCTAGGTCAAAAAAATCCCTAGAGATGACCATATTTGTTGTCTAGTGGTGAAAGAAATAAAAATAATTGTTCTTACAGTTGTTATCCCCTGAAAATGGCGCGTGCAGTAAAAAAAACTAACCAAGGAAAATGACTGTGGGTTTCTCCTTGCTTTGTAGTTTCCTGAGAATTCATCCAAAAATTTTCTCCTAATGCTAAACCCCAAGTACCTCATCCTTCTACCACGTACAATCCTGATATTGACTGAGGCCTACCAGCGGGGGCCATGCATGCACCTAGGTCCTCCCATTGAACAACCCTTTGCACACACTCCTAGGAACCCTAACCACCATCATTTTTTCTCTTAAGTTCCCATGATGTGGTTATGATGTTAAAGTCATGATAATGAATAATAATAATAATCATCATCTAATTTTAACTTCATGGTCAAGCTTGTGTGAGACCCTTTTGTTTGTGGGATAAGGGGTCCCTCAATGTAAAAATTTGAGTACTAAAATTTAGCAAAAAGTAAATACTTTACCCTTTTAAATTTTAACCTGTAACCTCTTAAGAGGAAACATATATTTTATCTTATAATATAAAATTAATTTAAAAATATATAAATATTGATAATAAACATTACTATGTGCATTTCCAATATAACCTTTAATTACTGTGATCATGATAGCATGGCAGGAAATTTGGCATTTTGTGAGTTTAAGTATAAAATCGTGATATTTTACATAATTCCGCCGTAAGGCTCCCTCTGAGAAAAACTCTGCTCTGGTGCCACTGTGTGCCATTGGATACCCTTGGATTAATTGATAGATGATGGAATATTGTTAAGTCGTTGGATGATTCGTGGAGAACATTGCGCTAGAAGGTAGTTATTGTTTGAGCATATTTAAAACTTATCTTCTTCTGAGATGTACAAAACCACGAAAACCCAAAAATCTCCTCTTCCTTGTGAAACTGAAAGCTTTCTGGATACCCATGGTTGCCATGGCTTGAGTTGAAAATTTTCATCATCCTTTGTTTCTGCTTGAGGAAAATCCAAGGAAGCGCCAAAAGCTAACATTGTTGTGGGAAGTACCCCCTAGATTTAGGTTGTTTTTAGTTTTTGAAATCTGTCACAACCCTTTTCCTCATAGATCTATGTTATAGCACTCAGGGTTTCATAATAATAAACATAGCTAGAGGGTTTTGTTTAAATGAATGCCTATGTGTAAGGCTGATCGTTGCAAGTATTTACTGTGCAAGAAATTGTAAGGGCTGTTGGAAGGAAACTATTGGAGTCTGTGGCATGTGTGTGGAAAATTTCTGAGCCAAGAAAAAACTTATCTTCCTTATTATATTCTATTTCGCACCCATTTCGCATTTCAGTTTCAATCTTGAAGGACCCGACATAGTTTCCAATCCTTGGGCTGATCATTTGTTAGTGATGTCATCTTTCGAGGCATGAGAAGTGCATTGGACGAGCAGTGACACTGAAGGATCTCTTATACACTCTAAGACAACTTTACTTTACTGAAATTCCACTAACAAAACATATTAACTATTAGACAGTTCAAGTTTTGTGTGGGAAGGATCGCCAGATCAAAACTGCCTTATGAATTGAATGAGACTTCAAATTGCGAATCCAACAGATAAAACGTGAGGTTCTTTCTTACCAAAGCTAGAGGAAAATGAAAATATTGATATCTTATTTATTCCACTAATAACCCAAGACCTTCAACTATGATAGAATTTGGGAATTTGCAAGTCCTTATATGCCAAAACACGTCAATTTTTACTTTGGACAAATAATTTCACAGTAATAAAAAATTTATTTCTCAAACAACTCTTATTTCTAAGCCGATAAAAAAAGGGTATGCTTAGGGTTCATAGATGATAAAAAGAAAGAATTTGTTGGTCTGATAGTGTTTGGGAATTTCCAAATCATTGTGTATGTATCCCTAATTTCTTTGATTACCTCTGTCGACATGAACTTTGACTCAACAACTTTTTGGTCGGTCAAAGTGGAAAATAGGTTTTTAAATGAAAAGATTTATATTTTTATTTTTAAACTTAGTTCTATTAATATCATTGATGAGTCCTAAATAACTACTGCTTGACATTCCTAAATATTGTGTTCAACACTAGCTTAAGTATTTCAGAGAAATGGGTGATATATTGTATATTCCATTGATTTCCCCTTTTAAGTATTTACACCATAGAAATATTAAAATTCTATTGATTTCCCTTTTTAGATATTTACACAATAGAAATATCAAAATTCCAGTATATTTATCACGGTTAAAATTATTCAAATGGTTTAGAATATAGTTAAACCATTCCCGCATCTACACATAACTGTATAGGGATAGGGAATATATCTCAAAATGTATAGGCATGTTGGGTTTCATGCCCAACATGTCCATCTATTAAATTATACATGCAAAAATAATGCATACAAAGCAAAGCATCAAGAAATATACTTCTTCATACTGTGTGCTATTTATTTCATATTTGGCAACTTCATGAAGGACATTTTTTTCTTAATTTTTCCCTTTTAAATTTCATAAATGTCTTTTCATCTACTTGTCAAAATACATTAGTTTTACTACCTGATGTAGTTTTCCCTATTTTTTATTATTTAGCTATTAGGAAATTTATTTAACCATTCAAGTGACCAAAACCAACTTCAATCCAGTATAAATGCGGTACAATGCATCGTTCATCAATAATTATGAGCTTTGGTTTTAGGAATGGTGAACATTCAAAATTTGTTGTATAATTAGGATTCTTTTAGAAATTTTAGAGAAAATAAATAAATTTATACATTTTATATTCTATTTTATATAGAACTTCTTTAACCAAACTATGCTTTTGGATGGTCAATTTTAAAATTTAGAAATTAATTTTAAAATTTACAAAGTTTCGTTATGTTCAATTTTCAAGTTTTTGTTTCTTATTATATACAACAACACCATCACTATTTTTTTTGGTTTGTAAGGTGGTATGAATTCATTAGAGGCTATATTAGGTTTGATCTGTGGCTTGAGAATCCACGAACTGGGACCATCTAAGTAGACTACTCGTGACTTTAACAATTATATATTAGTAAAATTTCATCAACATAAGGTTTCAAAAAACTGATTGGACATAATGCCTTCGTTTAAAGCAAAATGGTACTATGCTTGGTCTTTGTATAGAAACCTCTGCTTCTTGGTTATTTACATGTGTTTGGTTGATACAATTATGATTGGGAAACCTTCTTCACCATTGTTTTACAACATAACCTGCAGTGATTTGCCTCTGAAAAGTAAATTTTGGTTACATAGGGGATTTTTTTTTGGTTTAATAAAAAAGTTGTATTGTTTTTTAATTATTATATAATTTGAAATTACAACAATTTGTTGTTTTATGGGCAAATTCAGTGGTTTTTAATTAGGAAAAATTGTTGAAAGTGGAATACCCATGTGTGGCATCAGAGAAGAAGTGATGGGTATAAATGTTAGGTTTCTTCAAGGAACCTATAACTATAGGAGAACTATTTTGAAAATCATAGAAGATATTAGATCAGAGAAATCTTGCCAAGTTATTCTTTTCAATTATAAAACTAATGGCACAACAAAGAAAACTTACCAGATAACTTGGAAAGAGCATATTTGACAATTGGAAAGAAAAAAAACATTTTATCTGGCCATTGATCATATAATTGTACATGCTTTTGCACCTCTATTACTTCTCGTTAGCTCTGCTTTTTGTTTCGCGCTATCTAAGATTTTCATGGTTTTTGATTTAAAACATTTTAATATGTTTTTTTTGTGTGTTGTCATAGACTATCATGGTTTTTGATTGATATGTTGGGATTTTTGGGTTGGATTCAGAGAACAAGCCTTGGGTTATATGGTGGAAGTATGTGATAGAAATCAGAGTAGTACAAGTTTATTTATTTTTAATAATAAAATGATATTTTTTGATACTATTTTCTTATATCAATATTTCAATCTTACATTTGATCTTACTTTTTTTTTAATTAAATTTTATTTTAAAACCAATGTTTATGGACCACATATATATGTCATTGTCTGAATAATTAAAATAAATTATTAAAAATATGAAGATTAAAATTGAAATCCCTTTATATACATGATTATATATATAAATATAGCCGAAAAAATACACTTTGTTTATTAAACCTTTACCCATCTGCATATATATATTTTTTAATAAAAATAAATAAAAATTTTATAAACCCCCAAAAATTTTATAAGCCTCCTTATTAAATAAACAAGCCTAAGTTATATAAAAATTTAACTTAATATAACACAAACATAGATCCATTGATGGACATCTTTGGAGGGGTTGGCCATATCTAGATGTGTGATTATGTAGGATGTTCATTTGTGGTTAGTTTCATTTAATGCATATTCTTAAATAGAGAAAAACATTTTATTATATTTTTCATATCTAAGCAGGTAGTCCAATTGAAATTTGGTTCACTTACTCTACAATTCAAAGTGCATGATGTTATGTTTCAGTAAATAGATTTTGGTTGAAACATGTAAATCCATTAATATTTCTCTGACAAATTAGTAAGTTGATTTACCAAGTTTCCGATGCAAATGTTATTCGAGCATGTAATCATGTATATCTGACATTATCTGTGAGCAATACATTTTTATTAAGATTTATGATTTCTTCTGTTGTATTTCACTATGCAATTCCTCTTTGAACTTGGTCTAGTAGACCTAGAAGAAACTTATATGAATGCATTTTTCATTCCAAAATTTATTTCTCTTTCCTTTGTTATTTCTCTACATGCTACTTAAATCTTCTTGCAGTTTAATTACTCAATCAAACCCACTCACATATTAACAAAAAACAATCTGCTAATAAATTCATGCACCCTCTCAGTGGGTAGAAAATAGAAGCCCTGAATTTTGTTTCATTCCAGTTTTCCTCCTAATAGAACCTGTAAGAGGAATCTAAGTAAGAAATTTACAAGTTAAATGACCTTGTAAATAAAAGTGCATCTCTTTTCCACTCATATATAGAAAAGCTTCAAATGGAAAATAAAGATCACTCTCAAGCTTCCTAAAGTACAACAATTACCCTTGCATGATTTCGAGCATATATAAACTAGTGCAACAACATCATGAAAATAAATATGTGAACCCAACCATGTCAACTGGCTTGGGCATGTTTCCAAATGGCCAGAACAATTACATAGAGCATTGTGTTCTCCAAACATTCTTATAATAAGATTCTATAACATTCCAAGCCATGTTGAAAATGTGGGTACTCAATAAACATGAAATTATGTTTAAGCTCTGTCTTCGGAGTCATTCTAATACCGTGCGTGTCTAATTTCGTTTGTGGCTTTAAAAAGTACCAAGAAGCAGCAATGATTTAAGTTGATTTCCTTCGTGGAGTTTCCAAATATGAAAGAAATAACACATGGCATGAGGAAGTATCTTTTTTTAAGCTTTACTTTGCATTTTTCATTTTTACATTTATAATTTAATATATGCACTTTTTTTTACAAGGTCATTCAATTTGTACATTTCTTAATCAAATTCCTCTTATAGGTTCTATCAGGAGGAAAACTGGAATGAAACATGAAAAATTTTATGGCTTTTAATTGTTACCCACTAAAAGTTTGCATGAATTTAATATCATATTCTTTTTTGTTAATATTTTGGTGTGTTTGATTGAGTAATTAAACTACAACAAGATTTAAGTACCCTGTAGAGTTACCTCCAGAGGTGAAAAATATGTCAAAACAATATTGCATGTAGCAATAAGTAACTGAGTAAAAACCTGTTTTTTTTTATGCCCATGTTGTGCAATAAAATCAGTGGATAACATTATATGGATGTCGTTTACATCTTATAGCACTGATGGTCATTGTTTCTCACTTGGTAGAGGATGAAATAGCTCAAACAGATGGCACAAAATGACTAAAAAATCTAGAAAAAATCACTGTTATACACAAACTAGCCTCGTAAACATGTTGAAGAGAGACAAGGACCTCTAGACAAAGCTATGACAAGAAAATTTCATCGTTGATGCAAAATACAATTTCATTATGTTCATTCTCATTTGTTGTTTGTGTTTTCCTACATTCTCCTGTAGTTTTTTGTTGTTGTTGTTTTTGCAGTTTTCATGAGTCCAGGTGTAGGTAAAACTTTTGTGCATGCCACATTCCAAACTACAGGTTTGTTTATGTAATAGATAATGTTTGAGTCTGATAGAGTAGAGAGATGCCAAGAAAATATCAAGAAGTGGAAAAAAATGGTGGGTAAGATGAAGAATTTCTTATATGTTTATTACCAGTGCAGTTCATGTAGACATGTGCAAAATTTTGAGAGAGAAAGAGACATTTGTCTTTGGGTCTTTATGTGTTTTCCTTTATGTCATATTCACCTTTATTACCAAAGAAGAATGTACAACGTTAGCAATGCCCTTGTATTTATTACTAAGAAAATGATGTGTAGTCTTAATAATGTACTTATCTATTTTACCTACAATTTGTGAGGATGATCAGTAGTAATAGAAGTTGCATATCCTTTGACATGCTTTTTTTTAACCTTAACATTACTCATATGAATTTCTATCATCGATGGATGCAGAGCAAGATTGATTGACTCTTTCCAATGTAAGAAGCAATATAAATAAAACATTTCCATTTGTTTTATTTTCTTGTTTTTCTTCTTGTTCTTGAATTGAAATATGCACTCTCAGCTAGAAATCCATGTTATTTTTGTTCTTTTTGTTCTTTCCAGTTGTTTTCTTTTCTTATTTTTATTCTTTTTCTTGAATTGAAATATGCACTGTCAGCTGCTTTATTTTTTTTATTTTCTTCTTGTTATTGAATTGAAATGTCCATTGTCAGCTATCTTATTTTCTTGATTTTCTTCTTCTTATTGAACTGAAATCTGCATTGTTAATTGTTTTATTTTATTGAGTTTATTATAGTTCTTGAATTGAAATGTGCATTGTCTGACAAGGTTTGCGAGTTTTTTATTGTATGTAGATGTAGAGGTTCAGCAATAATACGATAAGTCACAGGGCTTTGAGGTGACGAGAAGGAGAAGAGTAGGGATGCTACTCAACACACTTCTTTCATTGGTCACAGTCGTTCTACGCTAGGTGGAGTTGGAGGAACTGCTACATAGGTGGAGGAAGGAAAGAATAAATGAATTGTAACATTGTATCATTCTTTGTTTTGTTTGTGTAGGAATAGACAAATAAGGTGACTAATTACACATTTTAGTATGGATAGTTCATGTTTAGAGAAATCAGATGTCTAATTTGGCTATAGTTTGTCAGAGAAACTATCATTTTCTTTGTTTTGTTTGTGTATGTTTAGTTGTAGAAAAATAACATAACTCTCCTATTTTATTGTATAGTTCATATTTGGAGAAATTTGATGTCTAATTTGGCTCAGTCTCATAAGGAAAAATACCATTCCATTTGGAAAGGTTGATTTTCAAGAGAAAATGTAATGATTTACACGCTAAAAACAGATTACAAATTAGGAGATACACTGATTGCAATCGAAGCATACATAATTTTTTCCTGGAATATGGTTGTATTTTTAATTAATTTATATCATACGCTCCATGGATTAATTTTTTGGTAAAAGTAACTATTTTTTATTTTTTTTATTTATCTTCATAATGTTTGGACGTTAGAGCTTGAGTTGATCCAACATAAAAAATCATTTATTATATTTTTAGCATTTACATTGTATTTATCCGCATGATTAGCGAGTGAGTTTATCTTTATTGTATTTTTTTAAATTCAAATTCTATTTATCATCATGTAATTAAAAAGGTTTAAAGTGAAACTGGTAGTAGTTTAATTAGACCACCCGACACTATGGGAGTAGTGGGAAAAAGAAACCCATCATGGTGGATGAATGTTTCAAGTTAAACCTGGTAGTATCTTGTCAGTTTAACCTTGTAAAGTATTATCAGAGTGGTGGGAAAATGGAACCCGTCATCGAGAGAGAATGATGGTAAAAATAGATGGCTCACTAACTCAACTAGAGACTTGAAAAATAACCCAAATAACCGATAAATTGGATCATAAGCTTTTGTTAGGTGATTGCTTCAAATTGGATAAATCGGATCTATTAGGTGATTGGTTAAAATTTGTTGATAATTTTTTGGTAGGTGATTGGTTCAAATTGAATCAAATCCTATGGAGACGATTGGTTCAAATTTCATGGTTTAAATATTGATGGGAGTGGTTTCATCATGGCGATCAAAAGGTCCAAATCTTACGGAGGCGATTGGTTCAAAATTCATGGTTTAAATATCGACGGGAGTGGTTTCATCATGGAGATGGGGAGGTGTTGTTTCAAATTTTATGGTTTAAATATCGATGGGAGAGGTTTCATCTCATGGAGATGGGGTGATGTTGGGGTTGGGAATTGGTTTAATTTTTTATGGGGAGATTTATCTCATGGGGAAACATTGGGTTGGGGGTGGGAGTTGGTTTAATTTTTGAAGGGGGATTTTGACAAGATTGTTTTTGAACTTACATTACTGATATGAATTTATGTCGTCAATGGATGTAAAGGAAGTTTGATTGAATCTTTCTAGTGTAAAAAGCTATATAAATAAATAAAAAAAGTAGCAGTAATGGAGGATCTACATTTTGTTCTGAATCCTATTTAAATATATAGTATATAGTTAATACATATCACATTTTCTTTCTTCTATGCTAATCTTTCTTATGCTACAACCTTATGGCGCTTCCTTTGCAACATGTGGTGCAATTATAGTTATATAATTGGTCGTAAAAATAGTGAGGTTCAAATCTGGGTGAATAGATAAGTATTTGAAGTTTGCTCGAAACAGGTAGAAAAGTATGTGGCTAGCTGTTGTTTAAAAAATTAACAAGACACTTTTTTTTCTAATCGTTGTTTAAAAAGTTAATAGACACTTTTAGATAGAAAATGAATTGGTTAAAAAAAAAAATGATAAACCACGAGGATGCTTTATATAAATCTGTTTCTCGATCATCTCATCATTCTCTTTTTCTAAATCTGCAATCCAGTCATGTAGAAATGAGTATGTTTGTAGTTATAAGAGTTTTTCTATGTGGTTGTGGATGGTCTCGTTAGTTAATGTTTTTTTAGATAGGTTAATGTTGTGTTTTTATGTCTGTATGCATCTATGTTTGTTCGAAATAAATTGAAATTTTCTTTAAAAGTTTTGTAATTATATATGTTATTATGAGATGGTTAATATATAATTTTTTTAATAACTACCTTAAAGTGTTTTTGGGTTTGGTATAGAATTTTTTTTTGGGTAGAAAATTCTTTTATTAAATAATTTATTTCCAGTAAAGAAGGTGGATTAATGTTAAGACCCATCATATTATAATTTCATTAAAGAGATAAAAACTATTTTTAAATTTAAATGATCTTTTTCCTATTCAGTTTTCCATTTTTATCTAGTATCATAGATTTTGAAATAAATTGAAACTTTCTTTAAAGTTTTGTAATTATATATATTATTATGATATGATTGGAATATCCAACTAACCTGACATAACAGAAGAACTGAGAATTCTATGCTTGCCAGGAGATTGGACCATTTTCTTATCAAAGAATCCCTCTTAGAAATTGGCTGTGTACATGAAATGAGTTGGTTCGAGGGCTATTACTAATCATTCCCCAATATACTTAGACATCGTTGGCATCTTGCCAAAGCCTAAGGCTCCCTTCAAATTTAACTCGACTTGGATTCTGGATGATACCTATATTAAGATTTTTAATGATACGTGGAATGAAAAACCACCTTCTCCTGATCAAACATATATATCAGTCTTTGCAAACAAGCTCCTGTGCATCCAAAAGAAAATGGTTGAATGGGCTAAGGCTAAGCACCTTCAGGATGATAATTCTCTAAAATTGATTGAAGAGGAACTAGCTAGGCTAGATGAACCTAGTGGTGGAGGATATTCATCTATAGAGACAAAAGATCAGGTCATTAAGTTGGAAGCAGATAGAATTAGGATCCTTAAGGATAAAGAAGAGACACGATGACTCAAAAGAAGAGCCACTTAATTACAAGCCGACAATGGCAGCACCAAATTTTATCAATAATTTGCAAAAGGTCACAGAGCCATCAACACCATCTAGTCTCTTGAAAATGAATAGGGTCAACCTATTACATATTTCAATCAACTGGATTCTTTGGGCACCTCCCATTTTGGTTGTGTTTTCAAAGCCCCCCAGGAAGACTCCTTGGCTGAAATTGTCAAAATTGTTGGTCTCTTCCCTCAATTTGTTGATGAGGATTCTAAATAGGACCTGAATAAACATGTATCATTGTGAGAATTAGAAGTTGTTCTTAAATGGTTCAAGAAAGACAAGAGCCCAGGCCCAAATGGCTGGCATGTTGAATTATATATGTACTCCTTTGAATTACTTGGCCATGATATTCTTCGTGTGGTTGAAGAATCCAGGACTACTGGCTGAATGTATGATGCCTTTAACTCTACTTTCATCACCCTCAGTCCTAAATCTGATATGCCTCGTACCTTGAATGACTATATACCCATCTCCCTCTACAATTGCATTTATAAGATTATTTCCAAAATCATTGCCAATCGGATTAACCCATTCTCTCTCATCATATCTCTCAGGAATAATTTTCCTTTCTGGAAAATGATCATATCCATGATGTAATTGGCATAGCTCAAGAAGCGCTCCATCTTTGCATACCAAGCACTTAAAGGGAATGATTCTCAAAATTGACTTAGCAAAATCTTTTGATAAGACCTGTTGGTTATATCTTCGGATGCTTCTAACTCATATGGGGTTCCTTATCACTATCATCAACTGGATTATGTGATGTATATCATCTGTGTCATACAATGTTCTCATTAACGGTTATGCATCTAACTTCTTTCATGCTGAGCATGGTCTCAGGAAAGGTTGCCTTTTATCACCACTACTTTCTTATTTGTAATGGAAGTCATGAGTAAATTAATGTCTTATCAAAAGGATAATGGTAGATTGAAGGGCATCCAGATAACTAATAACTATATATTAACACATCTCCTCTTTGTGGATGATATTCTCATTTTTTGAATGGGGCTATTAACGACTCATCAGTGTTCAATATTGCGCTCAAATTATTTTGTAAAGAAACATGTATATGTTGTAATAATTCCAAATCTACCCTGTCATAATTGGGTTTCTCACAGCATGAAATACATTTTCCCCTTAAGATATTTCCTTTCACCTCACTTTCTTTTGATGATGGTCTCACGTATCTAGGTTTTAGGCTCAAGCCCTATAATTATAAAATTGTTGCTTGGTCTTCGTTGGTGGCCAAGATTGAAAGTAGATCGAACATCTAGAATCACATATGGATATCAAGGGAAGTTTGACTTTTCCTTATAAAATATATATTAGAGGAAATTCCAGTTTATTGGATGTCACTTTCCTAGATCCCCAAGGGTATACTCTCTAGAATTCAAAATATCAATTGCAGATTCCTATGGAAAGGAAAAAAGGATGACCACACTTTTGCCTAGTCCAGATGGGATCTAATTTCTCTGCCTAAGAAATGGCGTGGATTTAGATTAAAGGACCTAACAATATTCTCCAAAGCACTCACTGCAAAATTGGGATGACATATCCTCACTGCAGATACATCGTTGGATGATACATGAACAAAATGGTCACGATTTCTACTAGTATTTCCACAAACCATTTGATGATCTACATGCTCAGGGGGCTGCACAACCCTGATTTTAGGATATTTTTCTTTTTTGACATCTCTATTTCGATATATCATATTTATGTATATGGATTATCTCTCGTATATTTATTGTGGGACATTTGGTTATAGTTTTGCAACAAAAGTTTTTACAGTATGTAGCTTGGCCACCAATTTTGACATATGCTTCTTGTGAAACATCTACAACATGTAATTTTAAGAATATTAATGAAAGTTACGATTTTTCCTTGGGAAAAAAGATATGGTTGGAATATAATTTGTTTAGTGACTACTTATAGCTTTTTGGGTTTGGTATAGAAAAAAAAAATTTGGGTAAAAAATTAATTTATTAAATCAATTATTTCCAGCAAAGGGTAAATTGATGATACACCATAATCATTTATTATTATATTGATGATAAGACATAATCATATTATATTTTCATTAAAGAGATAAAAATTATTTTGAAATTTAAATGATCATGTGTTTACTCTTCAATTTTTCAATAGACAATCAATTTTAGATGAGGAAAATAAAATAATAAAAACAAAAAAATCTCCTTTTTAATAAAAAAAGAAAAATTTACTTTACTAATTTTAAATTATTAACTATTTTTCATTAAATAAAAAAAATAAAAATAAATAATCTACTTTTCACTTTTCATATAAGTTTTCCTTTTTTTCAAATTTCATGTAAAATTTTAAAATAAAATAAGTTTAAATTTAATTTAATTGATATAAAAAAAAACCAAATAGATTGATAAAATAATTCAATAAAAAAAATTTAGCAGTATAGATGCATCTTAACACCAAATCTAACACGTGCCAAAGGGGATCAAATCTTTCAAGATGCAAGTCTATTTTTGAGTTTAAAACTTAAGGAAATTTTTTCATCTCTAGATACTCGATTCACCTTGACCATTGGTTGATCTAAAGTTAAGATAAATCTATTCTGGTTTGGATAAATACATTAATACAATGTTTAATTATAAGAATTATTTTATTTCCACTTGTTTCTATGTAATATATACTTGACATTGAAATATTTTATTCATAATTCATATTCACTACATTAAAATCTTAATACATGACCTCTCTCTCTCTCTCTCTCTCTCTCTCTCTCTCTCTCTCTCTCTCTCTCTCTCTCTCTCTATATATATATATATATATATATATATATATATATATATATATATATATATATATATATATATATATTTGTTAAAATATTGTATTCAAGATGCATATTGAAAATTTTGATTTATAACTCACATTGAAATTTTCTTTCTCATCAGTATTTTTTGAATCTTATATATATTTCCCTAGTAATATAAAGTGAAATATAAGGATTTTTTAAATATAATTACATTATTTTTCCCATAAATTTATATTATCTAATATGGAAATTGAAACATTGGAGTGAGTCGAGAGAGAAAGAGAGTGAAGGGGAAGGAGAGTGATTCAGAGGGGGAAAGGAAAAGGGAGGGAGAGATGGGGTAGATAGAGGAGGTGTGGGGGGGAGGGGATAAAGAGAGCGTGAGAGAGGGAGTAGGTTCAAAAGAAGGAGGGAGTTACGGAGGGGGAAAGGGAGCAAGAGAGAGTGAAAAGGGGGAGAGAGAGGGGGGGGGGGGAGATGGAGAGGGAGAGGAAGTGTTTGAGGGAGTGGGGAGAGAAGGAGAGAGAGTGGGAATAGGGAGAGAGAAATTGGGAGGGGGATTGAGAGATATGGAGCAAGAAGGAGGGAGACGGTAGGGAGTGAGAGAGGGGGGAGGGGGAGTGAGAGAGAGAGAGAGAGGGGGGGGGGGGGGAGAAGGGATAAAGGGAGGGAGGCAGAGTGGGAGAAGGAGGGGGTGTGGGAGAGTGAGAGAGGGAGAGGGAGATTTGGGGTGAGTGATAGATAGGGGGGGGAGAGAGAGAGACCAAGGAAGAGAGGGGGAAAGGGGAGATGGTGAGGGAGAGGGAGAGGGAGAGGAAGATTTCGAGGGAGTGGGGATAGAAGGAGAGAGAAATTGGGAGGGGGATTGAGAGAGTGAGAGAGAGGGAGAAAGAATTAGGGAGATGGTAGGGAGTGAGAGAGGTGGAGGGGGAGTGAGAGAGATAGGGGGAAGGGATAAAGGGAGCGAGGGAGGGGGAGCGGGAAAGTGAGAGAAGGAGAGGGGAGGTGGAGTGAGAGTGAGAGAGAAAGGATGTAGAAATATGGTCAAGAGAGAGGTAGAGGGGAGGTGGAGTGAGAGTGAGAGAGAAAGTATGTAGGAATATGGTCAAGAGAGAGGGAGAGGGGAGGTGGAGTGAGAGTGAGAGAGAAAGTATGTAGGAATATGGTCAAGAGAGAGGGAGAGGGGAGGTGGAGTGAGAGTGATAGAGAAAGGATGTAGGAATATGGTCAAGAGAGAGGGAGGGAGAGGGAGGAGAGATAGGGGGAAGGTAGGGGAGAGAAATATTAAGAAGAAGGGGAAGCGAGAGATATGGGAGGGAAGGAGAGGTAGAGAGAGGGGAAGAGTTAGTGAGAGAGGGAGAGAGTCAAAGACAGAGGGGGAGAGAGAGTGGGGGAGAGGGAAAGATATGGGGGAAGGGATAAAGGGACATGGGGGATAAAATAGACTACGAGGGGAATATAAGCATGACGTGGAGGGAAGGAAGAGTGAGAGGGAGAGGAAGAAATAGAGATGAAGGTACGGGGTGAGAGAGATAGAAAGGGGGAACAACAACCAATTATAGGGAATATGGATGGAGAGAGAGAGAGAGTGTGTGTGTGTGAGAGAGAGAGAGAGAGAGAAGGGAGAGTGAGAAAGAGGGAAGGGAGAGAAAGAGGATGAGAGGGGGGGGGAAAGAGTTGAGGGACAAAGAGAGGTAGGAAGAGAGAGGGGGGAGGGAAGGGAGGGGAAGGGTGAGGGGAATATAGGATGGAAAGAGTAGGAAGGAAAGGGAGGGGAAGTGTGAGGGGAAGACAGGATGGAGAGAGTAGGGAGGGAAAGTGTGAGGTGAAGATAATATGGAGACAGTAGGGAGGAAAACAGAAATTACCTTTGGGGTACATGAAGAAATAGATATAATTTTGTAGAGTGAGGGAAGGAGGGAGGAAGAGAGAGTGATGGTGATAGAGTAAAAGAGAGGGAGAGATGAAGATAGAGAAAGAGAGGGAGAGATGAAGATAGAGAGAGATAGTACGATGGATATTTAGAGTGAGAGAGTGCGAGGGAGGGAGAGGTTTGGAAAGAGTGATAGAGAGGGAGGGAGGAAGGCATGGGGAGGGGGAGAAAGAGAAAGGGAAGAGAGAGAGATACGAGGAGGGAGATATAAATACTGGAAAAGGAAGAGGGAAGGATGCAGAGAGGGCATAATATAGGGAAATAGATGAGCGAGTGAGTGGGAGGGGGAGTGAGGGAGAAAGTGATATGGATAAATAGGGAGGGATAGGTTGGGGAGAAAGAAATATTGTAGAGAGAGAGAGAGAGAGAGAGAGACAAAGACAGAGACAGAGAGAGAGGAAGAAATATTTGGGGAGTCAAAGAGAGATGTTGAGGGAGATGAAGGGAGGGAAGGGGAGTGAGAGATATTAAGGGATTAAGTTAGGTATGGAGGGAGGGAGAAAAAGGGGGAGTGGGAGAGAGAGATGGAGGGAGAGGGAGTGAGAGAGAGTGGGGGGTGGGAATAAAGGTAGGGAACATGGGAGAGGTAGATATAAAAAAGGGAGATGGGGACTAATAATGAGAGAGAGAGGGGATGAATATAGGTAGAGAGGAGGTGAGGGAGAGGGGGAGATATAATGAGAAAAATGAATTTGGAGGGAGGGAGATACTGGGGAGTTAGAGAGAGGGGGGAGATTGAGCAAGAGACAAGGTATGGATATATAAAGAGAGATAAAGGGGGAGGGGGATTGAGAGAGAGGGGATAGATATCAGATAAAGAGAGATGGAGTGAGAGTGAGAAAAGGAGGGAGAGAGAGAGGGAGAGGGGGAGGGATAAAGGTAGGGAAAGATGGAGAAAGTAGGGGAGAGAGAGAGTTGGGAGGAGGGAGAAGGAGAGTGAGAGTAAGTAAGGGGGGAGGGGGAGTGAGAGAGAGAGGTTAGGAGAAACAAAGGGAGGGAGAGAGAGGTGGGGAGGGGGAGAAAATTATGGGGTAGTGTGAGAGAGAGGGAGAGGAAGATTTAGAGATAGGGGATAGATTGAGAGGGAGAGAGAGAGGGAGAGGGATAGTGAGTGGGGGAGGGGGAGTGATAGAGAGAGATAAAGGGTGTAGAGGGAGGAATAGATGGAGGAATAAAGAGAAAAGGTGAAGGGGATAGAGAGAGAGAGAACGAGGGGGATGGGGAGCATGAAAGTGAGGGAGAGGGAGAAAGAAGGGAAAAAGTAAGTGGGGAGAGAGCGAGATAGAGGTAACAATGGAGGGAGACATAGTAAGGGGGAGGGAGTGATTCATAATATTTGATTTTCTAATATTATCCAAGATTTTTTATTCGGTTGATGTTAGCAGAATCGCATGAAAGAACATGTAAAAACCATATGTGAAAATACTTAAGATGAAGTGAACATAAAGGATACCATAAAGACAATGCACACATCAATTGATAACAGATTTTTTCCAATGTGGACTACCTCTCCAGGCCCTAATTCAAGAGTGGGGAGGCTGCTTCATTCATCTTAGAAAAAAGAAAGAAAAGTACATCAAAAAATACATATTGTAGCTCCGGCCTTAGGAGCGACTTCAAATTTGACGACTCAAAACATAGCAATCACAACACTAGTAGGTTTGTCTCATCCTTGTGAGATTTTTTACTATAAACATGACCCACTTTTGAAATATTTCATTGTTGTCTCGAATTTCATGTCCAACTGTTAATGAAAAACATGATTTTCTGCCATGACCCCTGATATCTATTGCTCATATCGAAAATCTTGCTGCACCATTGAAATCGTTGCAAAATTCTGAGTAAAATGAGTATAAACTCAATTATATTCTGTCACCGTCATCTTTGGAGCCCCAAATAATTTTTAATATTCCATAACAATGAGAATATACTTAAAATATTCTATTGAAATATCCCATAAGAATATATTCTAACATATGCTCTGAGAATATTCCTAAAATATTCTTAAGCTTTGTGTTTGCATTGGTCTATGTGTGCCCTCCTCTCTCATGTGTTCTCGATGCTTCCCCTTAAACCATTTAAATGACACTTTATAACAAAGTGTGAGGGCGAATAAGACAAATTGTGTGGTTGGAATAATGGTTGGAATTGTCAGATTAAGTTACTTATTTTTGGTGAGGTTTTGGGTTCAAAACCCATGGACTCCCAATTTTGGCTTTAATATAGTTTTAAAGCCCAATTTTGGTTTTAATATATTTTTCAAACCATAAAATATATAGTAAACATATGCCCACATTGTAAAAACCCCCAAAACCATGAAAACAACATAGAAAATGGAGGTTGCACCATTCCAAGGCCACTTGGGCCTAATTTGAGATGCCATGTGGCACCATCTGATTGGTCCATCTGGCGGTCTGTCATTGGTCCACATCATATGCCACCTTTTCCACCTACTTGGCATGTGTCAGCTTGTGGTGTTGCCACGTTACTTGAATTTGGGTCCACCTAGTTTAGTGACTAGGCTGCCACATCAATTTTGTGGGTCCCACCTAACCTGTTGACTGCATACCACATGGTAGCCTATGGAAGTGCCACATGGCACCCTGAGTTGACTTTGACTTTGAATTTTTCCAATTTTGACCAAAACTTTAACTAGCCATAACTTTGTCATACAGAATCATATTGAGGTGATGTTTACACCATTGGAAATCCTGTGATGATATATTCGATCTGTTCCTAGTTTCACTAAGTTTCAAGGATTTTTTTCTTTGGGTGATTAGGGATCCACCTAGATCATTCCTCCCCACTGGATAATTTTTGGTCCTCCAAAATTATAAGTAATACTACATTCTAATCTACACAACTGATGTCTATGAGGGGCAACACTTTCTTATCCTTCACGTTTGTACTTCAAGAACCAAAAGTGTTGAAACCGATTCTTGTATCCATATCCAAATCTATAGCTACCAATACCTGTCCAACTTGCATGATTCCAAACAAAACCATACTTTCCAGGATTTTATAGAACACTGATGGTAAAGTTGTACAATAGATCTCATACCCTTTACAATCCAACTAAAGGCCAAAATATCACCATGTTTCATTCATGTTTTATTTTATACACCTCATCAATTTTAAAACATTTTCGCAACATGCGATTTACAATGGTGGCCATGCTCAACTACTTAAAAAGGCTACCTATCTCTTATCTAACTAGGCTAATGGGATTTCCTCCTGTAGCTGGCATCCTTGTTGAACTTATACATTAGTTGGTTCCTTCATAGGTCTTTCAAATGTTCCCTTTCGTTATTTGGGCATAGATCTAGATGGAGCTTCCAACATGTGGATTTATGATGTCCATATTTGTTGCAATGGCTGCAATGGGTTTTCTTCCTCCATACTTTCTTGACCTTCTTTCTAGAATGGTTGTCATTTGTGTGGCTCTATCAAGGAGATATTTCATTAGCTCTTCCTTTGGAATGCTCATTATCACTAAAAGGTTTTGATGTGCTCTCAACATCTTGCACTATCCCATACTTGTTTCTTGAAGTCTCTCCTATCTCTTTCTTTATGACATGGCTCAATCCTGCATATTGAGGTAATTAAACCACTTTGATAAGATTCACAATTCCTTTTCCATTAAATCCTAATCCATTTCCTCCATATCCCATATTCTTTATTAGATTCGAGCCAATTCCTCTAGTGTTCTTTTCAAATGCACCAAAATCATCATCATAATGAGAACATGAAACTAAAGAATCACAAACATTGTTTACCTCAGATAGAGATTCTATAATGGGTGATGATGGCTTAAATAATCCTTGTTACACTTCAGCTTTTCCAAGGCCTCTTCTATGGCTCATAACTAAAGCTGAAATCATTGCTTCTCCTCTTTTTCTTCTTGTAATAGTCTCCTCAACTCAACATTCTCTACTTGAATGCTATAGTTTATCTCCTCATTTGAATGATGAGAAGAATGTGAAGAGGAAGAACATTCACTTGAAGATGGAGATGGAAGTTCTCCTTCATTTGTTAAAGCATCGTCCTCTATTCCCTCTTTCTTCTTATTTTCCTTATTTTCCATTTTTCTCTCATAATCTGCAAACAATATATCTACCATGCTTACCATATTATAGAAAGATTGATGGAAAGCTTTTCCATTATCCATTTTCCTTCTTCATGTTTCACATCCAATATCTAGCTATCATTCAAACTCGCAATTGACATCATTAAGAATACCACTCTAATACCAAACCTAATCCATAATTTATGATTTACTAACATTATCCAAATATTTTCTTCGGTTGATGTTAGAAGAATTGCATGAAAGAGCATGTAAAAACCATATGTCAAAATACTTAAGAAGAAGCAACATAAAGGAGACCATAAAGACAATGCACATTAACATTCATAACCAATTTCATCCAATGTGGACTACATCTCTGAGCCCAAATTCAATAGTGGGGAGGTTGCTTCATTCATCTCACCAAAAAGAAAGGAAAGTACATAGAGAAATGCATCATTATACCTCCAATCCTAGAAGATCGAAGACTTGAAATTTGACTACTCAAAACATAACAATCACAACACCAACAAGTGTGTTTCATTATCCTGAGACTTTTGACTGTAAACATGACCCACATTTGAAATATGATTTTTTTTCTTATACCATGTCCAACAATTAATGAAAAATGTAGGATTATTCCATGACTGTAGAGACCAGCTCCTCAGATCCCAAATATGACTCCACCATTGAGATATTTACAAAATTCTAAGTAAAATGAGTATAAACACAACTATATTCTGCACCATCTTCTCTAGACCCCTAGATAATCTTCAATATTCCACAAAAATGAGAATATACTTAAAATATTCCATTGGAATATTCCATAATAATATTCCCTAAAATATTATCTAAGAATATTCCTTGAATATTCTTGAGATTTGTGTCTGCATTGGCATGTGTGTTCCCTCCTCTCTCATTCATTCCCAATGGCTCTCATTGAACCATTTGAATTTCACTTTATAACAAAGTGTTAGAGTGAATAATAAAAATTGTGTGGTTGACATAGTCAGATTAAGTTACTTGTTGTTGGGGAGGTTTTAGGTTCTATTTTTGTTGCCACAACACCCTCCAATTTTTTTCTATATTCTAATTTTGGATCCTACTTGCCATCATGTGAAGTGTTACTTGTAATGTTCCCAATTAGCCATGATCTAGTTCGAATATTAATTTTTACTTTTGCTTCTCAATTTGTTGAACAAGAGGGTATGGAGACCCATAAATCTCCTTAATAGGAATAAAATCACTGCTAATGTGAAAGGAATCACTTTAGTGGCTTGATAAAGCACCCTTATGTGTGAAAAGGGGCTAGAGCATGTAGACTGGGTTAACTTTGACCAAATCAATAGCGTTGCCATGGAGGGGTGGCATTCATTGTGGGACAACGCAGTTTTGGAGGGAAACTCCATGCATGGAAGTAGTGGATTTAATGAGTAGGGCCAAGGGTGAGGAAGCTCACCACTTATATAAGGAAGGGGATGGCATCCAGATAGGTTATGTTTTTTATTATTATTTTGATATGGTCTGTTAAGACTTGTTTTCTCTCTTCAGTTGTTTAGCTAAGATTGTAGTGCTATTTAGCACAAGGTGTTCCTGAGCTGGAATCCCACCTTTATCCTCGGGGGACTTTGAGTGCCTACTCAGAGAAGGGATTTCACTTCATTCCACATTCTAGAATTAGGCCAAAGCTTCAATCTTATGGTACAGTGTAGTTCCTGTTGAGGTTGTGTTGTGTTGTAGCGCAAAAGTTGTGGAAAGTTGATTTGGGTGATTTATGAGCTAGATTTCATTGGAGGAAGGTTTCTTTCCATTGGGAGGCTAGTAAGGAAGACCCTTGAGCATCATTGATACATTTTGCATGAGGCCACAGTGTTTTTATCCCCTACAATGCAATATCATTCTGGATCTGTGTTATTTTAAGGAGGAGTTGCAGGGGTAGTTGCAGTGGGTGATTTGGGGAGTGATTTCTTTAATGAAGGGGCCAGACTTTTATCCGAAAAATCCATTGTGGGAGAGCCATTTATTTTCATATCAGCTTCAGCCATAACTCTTCAGTTATTTTATTGCAGCATACTTTCAACCCTAGGGCTACAACTCATATTTTATTATTGGGTGTATTTCCCGGAAACCCTCTTGGGTTGTCTTCGAAAGTTGTTATAGAGCCTAGATCTTCATTTTTTTTTATATCTTGAGGAATATATCATCCCTTATATTTTGTATGTTCATTTTTCTATAACAGTGCTCTTATGACTACACTGTAGCAGTGTCTCCAGTATTTTGATATAGTGCAACACCTCTTTCTTGAGGGATTTATCTATTGGAGGTTTATTTATTCATGTTGTATGTTTTTTGGCCCATTATTTTGTACATGTTTGTTGTTTTTATTATTAATATAAAGGCTCCATATTGGTCTCCATTATTGATGTGATGTTTTACACTGTTTTTTCAAGAATTTTGTTCTATATTCTTAGTTTTCCCATTTGGGAATATTACAGTGGTATCAGAGCATAATCTTGGCTCATCCTGTGAATCTTAAGCCAATATGTCATCAGAAGAAGGATATTCTCTCACATATAGAGAGAGGAGGTATCTCTGAAGAAATCGGAAGTATGCCTATACAAATGATAAAGAAGACAAGGGTAAAACCCCTTTATCAGGAGAAGAGGATGACAAAGAGTTTCCTAAACTTCTTCTTCCAACCATGCAATACATTGCAAGAGAAATAAAGGATATGAGGATGGATAGACACAAGGAATCCCCTAAAGGATTTATACATGGTGAAGGCTCCGAAATTTCTCATCACTGGAGTGATCAACCAGTGAAGCAGCAACAAGTTTCCCAACGCTCTACAATGCCTACATTCTTAGCAATGGGAAATGGAGGGTTTCAATAACAATAAAATCTTGAAGACTATTTCATGGAGTATGAGTCTCAATCTCAAAGATTCAAGGATAATTTGATTTTTCAATAATTTTGTCAGATCAAGGACAATAGGAGACCCAGACATCACAATAAAGGCAGAGGATTCATACAGAATCACGATCTATACCAGACTATGGGAAGATTTTTCTTACCCAACTTTGATGGGTCATATAAATGCACTGCCAAATCATGGGTAGAGAAGCTAGACATCTACTTCCAATTGAACCAAGTACCAGAGATGGAGGCCATCAAGATAGCAGCAATGCACCTTGAGGGTGAGGCACATGATTGATGGCTTCATGGTTTGTCTACATTGGTTCATGCCAATGTGACTGCATATTCAGAGTTCACAAGGAGGTTGTTGGAGAGGTTTGATCGAAGAGAACCAGAGGCACCTTTCATGGGGCTAGAAAAGCCCAAACAATCAAGTAATCCATAAACTTATATTTCTGAATTTCTAAAAATTTCTGTTATGGTTCCTGATTTATCTGAAGCAAGAAGGGTCTATATGTTTATTGATGGGCTAGAAGAACCTCTTCATGGGTTGGTTAAATCTACCAAACCCACTACCCTTCCAGATTCCATTGAGAGAGCTAGCAATCTACAAGATGCCTTGCCAAAAGCAAAGGAAACATTTCAGCAAAATCCCACTTTTCCATCCAAGGGAAAATATGAGAAGGATCCTCTTTCAAAGGAGAGCCAAAAAAAAGTACCTCTTAGTGGTGATGTCCGAATATATTTGAGGAGAAGGAAGCTTTGCTTCACATGCCAAGAATCATGGGAACCCGGACATAGATGTGCAATAGGAAAGGCACACTATATAGAGGTATTTTTCGATGATGAGGAGGAAGGAGAAGAAGAACCAGAAAGAGGTCATAGTGTTGGAATAGCAGGAGAGGATCCACCACCACTAGGAGGTGGGAATGGATCATTTTCTCCAATTAGAT
The DNA here is from genome assembly GCA_034641835.2 of Pinus albicaulis. NCBI lineage: Eukaryota > Viridiplantae > Streptophyta > Pinopsida > Pinales > Pinaceae > Pinus > Pinus albicaulis. Next base: position 44,325 of record JAXQQM020068970.1, read on the forward strand.
GGGTCATTGCATCATTGAGAGGAGTACCCAAGTACTTGACCTTGAGGGTTCGAGGTTCTATTTTGGATCAAAGGGTTTCAATTTTTATTTACAGTGGAGCTACCCACAACTTTATTGATGCTCAACTATTGCAGAGGAGGGAAATACCCACTGATTATTTTGAGGGATTTTTTGTTTTGGTCCCAGGAGCTAGAACTATGCAATGCATGCATTATGTTCCATATTTATCTGTCACCATGGGGACATATACATTGACTAGTCATTTATTTGTGGTTGACATACCTGACACCAATGTGATATTGGGTGTGTAGTGGTTGATTACTTTGGGGAAGGTCACCATAGATTGGGAGACTTTTTATATGGAATGGGTGGATAGAATAAGTGGAAAATATCAGATGATTAGGGGCATGCACACATATCCTTCACAAACAAATTCCACACAGAAAACGGAGATGGATTTGCACAGTGGAAGAAAGGACCTAACAGTCCCATCTATTATGCACATGACTTTGGCCCATGAAACATTACTGTTTTATGGAAAACCACCTGGGAGGCAACCTGATATGGAGTTGGTGAGGAATGTCCCACATCATGGTGCACCACTTATAGATCCAGGAGGAGTGGGAGAATTGAGAGGTCATGGTACAACACTGAGAGTCTTGGGTAGACTCAAGAAGGAGGGATATATTCTCCCAACTTCATCATTACCCACTCTCATCTCAGACCTTGTGCTGAGAAAGGAGCAGCAGAGGGAGGATAGCAGCCTTCCAATATGTGACTTTGGCATAGATGTCAAATAAGGGAGCAGCCACATGACATATTCTTTATATGAGAGATCATCAGTGGTGTCACTTTGGAGGATAGATCCATATTGGAAATTCCAGCTATTGGTGGACTATTCCAAGGATATTTTTACTTGCATGATACTTGATGACCAGCTACAAGAGGAGGTATATTCAGTCAGAGATGAGGTCATCTACTATCATGGTAGGATATTATTATCTAGAGCATTCAATCTCAAGTAGAAGCTACTATAAGCAACACATGAGGATTTTCTCTTCAGCCACACTTATTCCATGAGAGCTTACCATACCATCATGGAGGGATACACTTGGGAAGGCTTTGAATAGGAAGTATATCAGCATTTGAGGATATGCATGCATCATGTGGAGATGGGGGAGGTATATAACTCTTTGATGGAGTTATCACAGCCACCTCTTTCCTCTATGGGAATGAGAGGGGATCTATCTATGGACCACTCCATTTGTATGAGAAAAGCATATGGTAAGGATCATGTTTTTATGCTTAATGATTTACTTAATAAGTATTTGCATTCCTTTACCATACATGTGCAAGACATTTTTCCATGGGGGAGCATTATACCTTATAAAATTCATGGTCAACTTGGGGCCATAAACAGTGTTGAGCATGGCCACTCCCTAGGAGGATATAGGGAGATGATTTATCATTTAGGATGTGCTCCAAAGGCACCCAACATTACTCACATTCTCATAGCATGTGAGAAGACTATGGCAGCAAGTATGTGGTGGGGAAACCACTTACCATATCATTATCTGAGAAAGTCAGGAGATATACTATGTTGGTTCCACATGTCAGACTATGACCCACCTCCATTATTGCATATGGCTATTTATGTATCATTGGTTTTGATCCCATACATTGATGATGTCATTTTTATTTTTATGGGAATGATTGGAGGAAGGATGGAATGGTTGCATGTGCCCTTTGGGAGAGAGATTATCCATGTTTCTTATGTTACATGTTTTAGGGAGAAAATTGGGCGAACCATGATTACTTCACTGGGTCTTTTTCTTTCTTGTGGGATGAGTCATTTTCATATCATGAGTACTTGGGAGGAGCATTTCATGGAGGGATTGATTGGGAGACACTTCGTATATGAGGAGATCTTATCACATGGAGGTGTCACCAATGGAGGAGGAGAACAGTTGCAGAACTCACCTTTACAATTGCTTAAGGATAAGCAACATTTGGGAGGGGAGGACTGTAATATTCCCAATTAGCCATGAGCTAGTTGGAATATTAATTTTTTCTTTTGCTTCTTAATTTTCTGAATAAGAGGGTATGGAGATCCATAAATCTCCTTTGTAGGAATAAAATCATTGCCATTTTGAAAGGAGATCACTTTAGTGGCTTGATAAAGCACCCATATGTGTGAAAATTAGTTGGAGCATGTAGACTGGGTCAACTTTGAACAAATCAATAGCGTTTTCATGGAGAAGTGGCATTCATTGTGGGACAACACAGTTTTGGGGGGAGACTCCATGCATGGAAGTAGTGGCTTTAATGAGTGGGGCCAAGGGTGAGGAAGCTCACCACTTTTATAAGGAAGGGGATGGCAGCCATAGAGGTTATGTTGTTTATTATTATTTTGATATGGTCTGTTAAGAATTGTTTTCTCTCTTCAGTTGTTTAGCTAAGATTGCAATGTTGTTTAGCACAGGGTGTTCCCGAGTGGGAATCCCACCTTCATCCTCAGGGGACTTTGAGTGCCTACTCAAGAGAAGGGATTTCACTTCATTCCACATTATGGCATCAATCCAAAGCTTCAGTCTTATGGTAAAATGCAGTTCCTATTGAGGTTGTGTTGTGTTGCAGGGAAAAAGTTGTGGAGAGTTGATTTGGGTAATTTTTGAGCTATATTTCATTGGAGAAAGGTTTATTTCCCTTGGGAGGCTAGTAAGGAAGGCCCCTAAGCATCATTGATACATTTGGCACAAGGCCACAATTTTTTTATCCCCTACAGTGTAGTATCATTTTGGATCTGCGTTATTTTAGGGAGGAATAGCAGGGGTAGATGCAGTGGGTGATTTGGGGAGTGATTTCTACAGTGAAGGGGTCAGTCTTTCTCCATTGGGGGAGAGCCATTTATTTTCATATCAGCTTCAGCCATAACTCTTCAATTATTTTATTGTAGCATAATTTCACCCCTAGGGCTGCAACTCATATTGTATTATTGGGTGTATTTCCCGTAAACCCTCTTGGGTTGTCTTGGAAGGTTGTTATAGAACCTAGATCTTCATGTTTTTGTATCTCTTGAGGAATATATCAGACCTTATATTTTGTATGTTCATTTTTCTATAGTAGTGCTCTTATTACTGTGTTGTAGCAGTGTCTCCGACATTTTGATATAGTAGCGACACCTCTTTCTTAAGGGATTTATCTATTGGAGGCTTATTTATTCATGTTCTATGGCTTGTGGCCCATTATTTTGTACATGTTTTCTGCTGTTGTGATTAATAGAAAGGCTCCATATTGGTCTCCATTATTGATGTGATGTTTTACACTGCTTTTTCAAGCATTTTGTTATATATTCATGCTTTTCCCATTTGGGAATATTACATTACTTTTGGTTGTCAAGTGTCGTTTTATGTTTTCACACACATTTCAAGTGTCTATGCCACTTCCTAAATGTCTTTAGATCACTAAGAGTAACTATAGCACACTTTTGAGTCATAACACACCTTCTAATTACAAAACAACACTTATGTGTCATGACTACACATGATTTACTTGTGGCAATTGGATATTGTTTGTGAACTTGCGTTTTGAAGCATATTTCTTAGTATTAGGTCATGTTTGAGTTGTATTGATAAGTTGCAATGTATAATTCTTGATCATGCACCTAACTCATTGTGTTTTTCCATGTTTTAACCTTCCATACTTGGTCATTTTTTTGACCTTGAAACTCCCCCTTTGGGCTAGGAAGAGTACACTACACACTTCTAGAGTTTCAGTGACCATCCTTGTTAGCTAGAAATGTGCTCTATGCCACCCCAACCCCAAGTCTTACCTCTGCTTACATATCATAATCTATCATCAAGACCCTATCCTTGTTGCTTACTCTTCCTCGTGGTGCCAACCTTGTCGCTTGTGGCCTAGTGCTTACGCATTTCACAATTATAAAGGTAGTAAGGTCCCACTCAGGTTCAGAATCGCACCCTATGCCCCTCCTCAGGCCGTGGCCTTCATTCCTAGCATATGACACACTCTGGAACAATCCTTTTTATTGTTCCGTTGGAATTGCACCATGCACTCACCTCGCTTCCTCTTCCGCATTTGTGAATGGAATAGTCTTGGGTGAGGGGCAAGATTTTGCCTCGCCTCATCTCTCGAAAGTAGCACTATGCCTTAAGGCCCATATTTCTTCTTGCGAGACCATATCAAAGTTGGAACATTCCCATGAATCGTAATGAGAGTGAGATATTTCCAAACATGTTTTTCTTTCTGAAACGATCCATACCTACAAGTGTTCTTAGTAAGCATGGAAAAAAGGTGTTCCAAGAGAATTTTCATTAGAAGGTTCCATGAGGCATTTAAGACAAAGGCACAAAGGTACCATGCCGGCGACAATTGAAGGTAACTTTGATTGCAGACTGTTGTATGACCTATGAAGATCATAATGTTCAAGATCTTGGAGGGTAGAAGGAAACTACAATGCAAGATCTATTACAAATATTGAAGACATATTATAATGTTTAAATTTTAATAACTTCATGTTACAATAATGGTGTCCTGTCATAGTAAATATTAATGACTTGTCTTATTGTCATCACATGACATGTAATTTTGGGAAATATTGTAACAAATATTTGGAAATTCAAGAGTCATACATGGTCAAAAGATTCACTAGTAACCTAGAATTCTGTAGAAGTCCAAGGACATATTAGGAAGTCCAAGATTCATTTTGGTAGTTCAAATTAGGATATGAAAGTTCATCCCTCTCGTTATAAAAAAATCTCATTTACTCAAGAAAAAGGACTTTTGACCTGGCTTCTCCAATCAGGAATTAGAGAGAAGAATTTTATTTTCTAGACCGTCTAGTCTTGAAAAACTGTCATGGTTTAGGTGGTGTCCCATTGTAATGATGTATCTTGGAACTTTTAATAATATAAACACACATAATAATGATCCAATTAGCCATTGCTGCATATATTGTTTATGTTGTAAGACTATTCTTTAGATGTTTGTGGTATGTGTTTATGTTCTTATGTACTAAGAAAATTGAACTACTTCATTGGCTTTGGTGATCATCTTGTTGAATATGTGTTGTATTTTATTTAATGATTGTTATGTCTATGTGAACTAATTCACTAGATGATTATTGATTCTTATATGTATGTGCATGTGTCTTTATTAGAACAATACTATTAATTTTCTTCTGAAGACTCACTTTTTGTTTCCTTCTGGTGATACATATTACAATTGGACATTTCATAAGGCTTTATTGTTCATTTGAAAGTACATGTGTGTTGCTCTCTTATAAAAACTATTGCAGCCAAGAAAAATATTTAAGATAATGGAAATAAAGCCATATTCTGGATGGGGCTCCTACACAAAATAGTGTGAGGTCTGAATGAGACTTCATATTAGGGAGATCTCCTATGTGTCGATAATTTCCAACATTATCAAAATTCTGGCACTAGACGGAGGGAAACCCTTTTATGGCTGAAAACTCACCACATTATAATAAAGAACCTTATGTGAAAGGTAGTAACGATCCAAGTTCAAATACAACTCACACTCCTAAGAGAGGAGAGTCTCCTCATCTAGTTCCAGAACATGCTTTTGAAGTCATTACAATCAACTCTGGACAATTTTTCCTATTACTCATCAATTTGCAAGTGCTATTAGATTACTTCTCATGTTGTTATCCTACCTGGTGTCATAAATAAACAACTTTCCATGGAATATTGGTTTATTTAGTGGAATATTTGGTTGTTGAAACCGTTGAATATTAGCTCATTCTATTGAAATAATAAATTAACTAGGGAACCTTCCACTTATTGAGGAAAATCTAGACGAAGATGGGAATGATTTTTCACTTTTTGACAAAGAACAACCAAGAAAAGAAGAAAAACATCTTGACTACAACAAGGATTTGAATGGTGAAGGAGAATATTCTTCAAAATCAAAGAGTGAGGAATATGAAATAGGAGAAGGCATGATTGATGAACAATTGGATTGGATGGCCCAAGTGTTGCTTGCTCTTCCAAGAAATCTTCACCGCATTCCTAAGCACCCAGAAAATTTGCTCTCAAAGTTTGATCCTAACAGGAAGACGAAATTTAAGGACCATATTTATGACTATATTCATATGTGAATGCTAGAGGTACGTTATGGTGATGTTGTTTTTATACTTTTCTTGTACACTCTAGAGGGTAGAGCATCAGTTTGGTATCACAAATTTCTGCCTAATTCAGTCCATAGTTGGAGGGAGTTCAAAAAATTGCTCAGAGATAAAAAAATTTATGATAAAATTCCTACCATGTTACTTAAGGAGCTCAGAAATATTAATATGGGGTACAAAGATAAAGTGAAGGATTTTAATCGTAGATTTAAACATTTTTGAATAAGTTCCTTACTGATGTTCAACCGCACGATTCTATTACCAAGGATAAATACACAATTTCCTTGCCTACTATTGTGCTATTCAACAACCCCCCCATAATTTAGATATATTTACCTTAGGAAATAATGGGGACCCTTTTTCAAATTTTTTTCTTAAGGACAATAAAACATGTTTATTCTTTATGGGACACAAAATTGATATTCGAAAGATAAACTTGGATCCTAATGGCCAAAGGACTTGAATAAATGCAAAAAAATCCCCATCGCATACCGCATATCACAATTCCAAGTAGCATGACTAAAAGAGCTCTACTGAAAAAGTGTATGCGATGTCGCCTGAACACATAAAATAGTTTGCGTAAAGGCTTTAAACCAAAAAGAATGATAACAAATGAAAAGCTTTCTGAAGAGCGTTATTATAAATTCCATTAGTAGGACCCACATTTTCTCCATGCCAACTATTGCCATTGTGCAATCGTAAATTCACTTTGGTACCATCTATATTTCCCCCTCTAAATCGTCGATGCAATATATCAGAATCGCAGCTCCTCAAGCCTATTATGCATCCTCTCACTCCACAGGTTTTTTGATCACGATATTATTATCACATCACAAAAATTAAAGCACGCTTGCCCCTCCAATGCCTCAATATCTTAAATCTGTTGATAAGAGCTTATATTTAATTAACTAAAATTCTTGATTGCATATCATCGAATTAAACGTATCACGTGTTTTAAGTTGTGCTCTAGAGGAATTTCATGATGCGAGATCTTAACTAAGCACTGAGCTGTCAAAGTAAACCACGTGAACTCACATTTTTTAATTATGACTAAGGCATAATGGTATTAATGGTCTCGAGTCCCTAAGTGATTTTATTTCCTGTTACTTAATGTTTCTGGATTTTTTTTCATTTAAATAATATTTTTCATTACTTCAAACTTTTGTGTTAAATCGCTCCTGTATTATAAGTGTTGTTCCCCATTCTCTGTTTCTATCCTAATGCAGGCTAGTCCCAAGAAGAAATACTCTTGCAAAATGTCAAAGGCTGTGAAGAAAAACAAGAAACCTGTGGCTACTCCACACTGAGCACCTCCTACTTCAGAAATCACAAAGATGCCTCTGCTATCCTCTGATACAGCACGTTCTCTAGACTGTGGAACTTCTTCATGGGAGGCCATGTATAAATTATTTGAGGATGAAAACCTAGAATAATTAAAAGAGTAGCCACAATTGATGCTTCAACATCCTTTGAAATTTCTTACAGTGAAGTTGCCAATTCTTTCCTCCTTCGAATTTCCGCTCGCTCTAAAATTCTTCCCTATACACACATGGTGAATTGGATAATCAATAATTTGAATATTTTAGAAAGGAAATTCCTAAATTCAAGGGAAACAATAATTGGGTCTTTCAAGGCAGAATATTTGCAGATAATGTACCATATACCCGACCCATAGAAGGTATATGACAAAAATTTCCTTCAATAGTTTGAAGAGGAAAATAAGCTAGAATCAGAGCCGATAAGGAAATGGAGACACAACACAAACAAGTGAGAACATGACGATAAGTGTATGTACTCCATATCCTCTCTTGTTGGTCCATATTGCTATATTGTTGCTATGATATGTAGGTTGTTAGGGTACCCCAATACAAATAAGTTTTCAGTTGAATGGGTTCCACTCATTGATGATGCATCAAATACATACATTATGGATTGGGCCACTATCCTTTCCAATAATATTTCCTCCCACATCCTAGAGTATAGAAAAACCAAGAAAGTCACTTCCAAGATAGTTCCCCCCTTTTTCATGAGCACATATATCATGGATGCAGTATGCTTTACTTCTAATTTCCCAACCATGGGGTGGAAATGGACTACACAAGACCCTACCCCTATCCATATCTACCACAATATCCTTTGGGAGTCAAATTTGAAGTCTCATTTTTACAGAATTTTTCATGGAGTCATTTTACCCCAATATCAAGCTGTTTTTGGAGAAAAGGCCCCAAGACTGTCAAATGAAGAAAAAGATGATTTCACAACTATAGGAAAATGGTTTGGAGAATAATTGTTTACATATGTTAGGGTTTTTGGTAGTCTATCCAGGCCTCATGTTCTCCCACTTTATGTACCTGATAAACTCTTGGCCAGAGAAATTTGCTATCAAACAATATGTAATGGGCTAACCAAAGCCATGAAAGAAGCCAAAAATTCCTCCTGGCCATCATTTCCTATCAATTGTGGTGTCTATAATTTAGATAATTACAAGCACGTTGGGATTTAAATCAACCAAATTTATAGTTTAAACTTATCTATCATGATCGAAAGACAGTTTGACCCAAAAAAAGTGGCCCAAGACTTTACAACCCAGGTTAAAGTCAGATAATTCATACATGAACCTCATGATTATGATGATCTATTTGAGTCTGCTGACACATACCTACAGGTAGAAAATTTGGAATAGATCTGTATGAATCCAGAAAAACTTACTAAGTTTAAAGAATACAAGACTAAGAGGTTGGAGAATACCCCTCTTGACATGTTGAGGGTTTATCAACTATTTCTATAGAAATAGAAGAATTTGGAGCAACCTCCAAAGGACACTAGGGTCCTATAGGGAACAAAAGAAACCACATCCACATAACAACAAATTGATAATACATTGTTCAACAATGATTTGGATAAGGTTAGGGACCAATTTGATAAGCAAATCAAAAGAAAGCAAGAGCTAAGCGCTATTGAGCCTAAATGAACAATCAACACTCCTCAAGGCAATAGACAAAGCCTAATTACTATTGGAGCTTCTGAAAAAGTTGTCAACACAGATGAGATTGAATTCATCTCAGAATTCCCTTCATCAGAAATTGTTCTCAGGATTGAAGAGATCCCTCCTCTTGACACATTTTACAATCCCAAGCAACGGGTTTTTATGAGCAGGTAGAGAAAGAGGAGAAGAGTTGAGAAATCCCACAAATTAGTTCCTAGAGATATACCAATGGAGGTGGTGTGGAAATATCCACAAACCAATCATTTTGATGACTTAACAATACTATCACAGTTTGCAAGTTCTTATGCAACTGCCACAATTGACAAAGCATCTAAAGTACAACAATTAGTCAAGGAAAAGGATGACAAAATCCAACAATTGGAACAAGAATTGTTAAAGGAAAAGCAGAGTATTGATCATCAGTGGCAAACACAGTTGTCACAACTCCAAAATAGCTTTGATTAATTGAAATTGCAACATTCAATTGATATCAAGGTCAAAGATACTCAGATTCAACAACTCTGATTCACAATCGGACAACTGAAGGAAAATCCAAAAATTGAATACTTTAAGAAAGAAGCAATGGAATTAAAGACCCTTTTAGCCCAACAACAAGTAATCTTCTACTAGAAATTGACAATCATCAATGATCTATGCAAAAAAAGTGATTCACCAATGAATCAATCATCCGAACTGAGGAAAAAATTTGATGACATTGATAAAAATATTTCAGAACTCATTACTTGGAAAGACAATGCAGAAGAAAGAGAAACAAATACTCCAAGAATAGAGGATTCACACAAATAAATCCTCTTTACATATTGGGACATAAATATAAAGAAAGAAGAAAGGGATATCTTCAGAGCAAGGGATGCTGCAAAAGATATTACTAAAACTCTTAGTTATACTTTGTTTGGCGCCAATATTATTCAATAATTCCCACCTATTTCCCTACCCGATGTCAAAATTTTGATGAAAAAATGGCAGGAAAGGTCAAAGAGAAAGGAAGATAACATTAATAAACTAGAAAATCTTGATCTGGAAAAATATTGGCAATATCTTGTGAAGACACACAACCAGTGGTTAATGTTGTGATGCCTTGCTGACACATCCTATCACATGCTTCCTACACTTTTAGCTGCAGTGTACACTGGAAAATTGTGCATAAGGCTAGATCAGGCTCCTGAATTACATCCAATGATGGATATTTACTAGCTCAAGCAGCAAATGAGAAAAGAGACAACATGAAACGCCTGAGCTCGTCATTCAAATAGATTCTATTTTTTTCATATTATCTCTTATTTTAAGGAGAGTTGTTTAAACCTCCTCAACACTTTGTGTATTTTCTATTTTTACATTCCTATTATTAGGTATATAAACCCTTTCATGTCTTGAAGAAAAATTTCCTTTAATTTTGTAGAGAAGGCTTTGCGAAGTCACATTATTGTACTTTTTAAATCATCTTAATATAAAGGTTGGACCAAGGCTATTTATTTCATGAACAGAGTTAAGATATATCAGGTGCTTCTATCGTTATATTGTTGTTTTTTTTATATGTTATTAATAATCATACTTCTTTTTTAATTGTTTTTTTATATGTATCTTCTAAATACAATTGAGCATTAATTCACTTTTGAACATGAAAATATTTCCATCTTTCAATATATGTACAAGACATTCATTTATTTGATGCGATATGTGTTTAACCAATTAATTTCATTAACTATTTAATCAAATTAATTATCTTTAAGTTTTTTCACTTCTGTAAGTGTTTGATAATCTACATTCTCATACACTAAGGATAATATTTGAAATCACATACAAAAGAAACATAATTAAGTCTTGGGATATAGATATGTAGATATATACTTTTTAGCTCATTATCACTCCCATTTATCAATCAAATTTAGTTATAAATAACTCACACCCACTCAATTATACTTTATTAGGAAACTTTTCCCATTATCCCCATTCGGATCCACTATTCCTAACGAAAAAGGAAAGGTTTTCAAGTTCCTGATCTGGTGGTTATCCTCGATGTTGTTGCAGCAATTTTCAAGGCATCAACATTTTTAGCACTAGAATGAGGACTTGATATACTATGGATGGAATCAAGGTCTAACACTAAATATGAAGGCCATAAAAAGAGTCAATCCCCCTCCAAATTTCTTACAACTTCAATATCGCACTCAAAGTCTCCTACCTCTAGGTATGAAGTTGTTAATTCACCTCCTAAATATCCTAGCACATTTCCTAGGTAATCCCCCAGATTACATTCCAGAATCACCTGAAGTCTAGACTTTTATTAAAAAGTTAGAAGACATTTCTATTTCAAGTGAAAATATTGTACAATCTGAAACTTCTCAAGGAAGTGTAACCTCCATTTTCCAAGGTACTGGTGTATTAACTAGGTCTCAAAGTGAAAAACTTGGAATAACTACATTTGAGTTTCCACTTCATTCTCATCGAAGGAAGACCCATGCATTACAAACTCAAACATCCACTAGCGATATTAATTCATCATCTCCTCCACAAAATCCTTCATTCATTCCTCCCTTTATTCCTTCTTCCCAACCAATCAATTCATCTATTCATATCTCTCCTACTCAAACAACTACTACTGCCACAAGTAGTAATATTTCAGGGGTTATTTCTTTTACCATTACCTCTACCTCTGGAAGTACGACAACACCTTCTAATCCTACAGGTCATACAATGGCAACAAGACCATGGACTAATCCATGAGGTATACAACTAGCAAGACCTCTTCATGACTTACCTAAGCACCCAAAAAGATGGTTGCCTAAGTATAATCCTGTTGATGGACTCCCTGCTGAGGAACACCTCCATAATTTTATGTTAGCCATGAATCTCAATGGAGTATATGAAGAAGATTGTTTAGTTAGGTTATTCTCTTATAATTTCCAAGGATCAACAAGATCATGGTACTTTTCATTACCATCAGGCACTATTACTAGCTGGGATATATTTGAAGAGTAATTTTTAACCAACTTTGGCGATAATCGTACAATTGATACTCTTATAAATAATCTTTCCAATCTAAAAGAAAATTCAAGAGAAAATATCAAGGATTTTAATTCCATATTTAAAAAATTGCTAAAAAAAATACCAACTACATCAAAACCTGGTTTTGATGTATATATCGAATGGTACATTTCCTCTCCTCCTTCCAATATCACAATTTTTGTAGATAGAGCTAACAAAGCCACTTTGGTGGAAAACATGAAGGAATCCCTCTCCGTCGAGAAAAGGATACTTGCATTGGAAAAGAAAGCTTCTCAGGAAGAAATAAAATCAAAGAAATTCATATTCAATGATGAACCAAAGAAGAAAACACCTAAAGATCCCTTTGATCTTGAAGGCTTGCAAAAGTAACTTAAATCCATGTCAAATGAGATGGTAGAAATCAAAAAGTAGGGAGTTGAGTCTTCTTCTAGAAAACCTTTTATATCTTTCAAGAAAGATCAAACATCAAATCTTGGACCACCCAATACCATATCCAACGTTGAATCTGATGAGGATGAAACAACATTATCTGTTGACGAGTCTCAAGATGAAGAACTAGTTGAAGTACATGGGTTATGGGATTTTATTCTTCCTACTTCTAATAATGAAGATGAGCATGAAGCCTTAACTGTTAGCACCAAAAGTAAAGTTCATGTTGATTCATCACAATCAATCCAAAAACATAAACTCTCAACCCTTGCTGCTAAAGGCAAAATTGTCAGTAAAAATTTTCCTTCTACATCTTCTCAAACAACCCCATCTTCATTAAACTCTCCATCTACATCAAATACCTTCGTAGTTTAACACACCATTGAATAAAATATAGTGGAGGACATGGAGAAAGTCAAATCGAACATCTCCTTATATGAGGTAAGTAAGTTGAAACAACAACAAAAAATTTTACTTAAAGGATTCAATGCAGTTCCTGCTTGTACTCTACCTCTTGTTGTCACATCCAAAGCTTCTAAAGGAGTAGGGAAACCTCTTATTGACTTATGACAAAATATCAATTCCTCTTATGTTATCGTAATTGGGGATAAATCTAATTCACATACTCCACCTTTCCTCTTAAATTTTGAAATTTTCAATAAAAACGTGCACAATTGCTTGATAGACTCTAGGGATTCTTCAAATATAATGCCATATTTAGTTTGTCTAAAATTAAACATCTCACCCCAAAATTCTTTTGCTCACATTTTTCAGCTTGATAGAACCAAATTCAAGGTTTTAGGAGAAATGAATTATGTTCTCATTAGACTCTCTTATAATTCAAAGGTGTGTTAAATAATAGATATACTAGTTGCTAATATTCCTGATTTTTATGGTTTAATTATTATTATAGATTGGTATGAAAATATCCATGGTTACTTCGCCATGGACTGGTCTCATATGTGGCTTCCTTACAATGGAAAGCCAAATCAAATTTGAAATGACCAAGAAAAACCTATGAAATATTTTGTAACTGAATTTGAAGATGAAAATGAACCAGTGGCATTTACCAACAATATCCTTGGAAACTACTCTGCTGAATAATTCTTGGGTAGTTTTAATGCACAAGAATCTCCCTTTTCAAATAACTCGGTCACTTCTCAAATAGAAAAATTTTCACATACGGATTCTTCCAAATGTGTAGATATTGTAGATAAACCATTAGTTAAATCTTTATTTTGGACTTTGTATTTTTATGGCTCTAAATCCAATGATGGTGCAGGAGTAGGTTGTATATTAATAAGTCTAAAAGGAGAAAAAACAATTCTAGCATGTATATTAGAGTTTGAATGCAGAAATAATACTATTGAATATGAGGCATTGGTCCAAGGATTGTATAAAGCAATACATCTCAATGTCAAATACCTTCAAGTGTTTGAAGACTCAGAAATTGTTATAAAATAGGTGAGAAACACCATTAATTGTGTATCTGGTCATTTGAAACATTATCAATCTCTCATTCAAGGCCTCACTTCTCATTTTTTGGAATTTAACATTTTTCCTATCCCAAGACTTCAAAATGTTAGTGTCGACTTTCTGGCCAATGTAACATCTAGACTCATACCATATGAGGATTATAGTCCAGATAGGTTTTCCATTGAATTAATATTTATCCCATCCATTCCTGACAATGTCACCAACTGGTGAGTGTTTAATGATGAAGAATATATTTTAAGCTTTTTAATATTTGAATGATCATATGATGATCAAATAATTGATGAGGATGAACATGAGAGACAGTTGAAACATAAAACTGATGAAAATGCTCTACCTAAATATGTGGTTAAACTTAAATATCTCTATGACCTAAAAGACAGATTTAAGAAGGTTACTAACTCCTAACTTCAAAGTTCAACCTTGAGGTTTGAACTAGTAAACCTTGGAACTAATCTCAAACGCCAAAACATCAATCTAGGTCTTGGTCTCTCACCAGATGAGATATTATCCTTTATTCATTTATTGAAAAGATGTAAGAGTGTTTTCACTTGGAGCTATGAATATTTGATAACATATGATACCTCAATTTTTCAACACACTATTCCAATGATTTCCAATGACAAACCTGTTCAACAGAAATAATTAAAATTCACCCCAATCTAGAAAATCAAATCAAGAGCGAGTTGAATAAACTCCTCAAGGAAAAACTCATTTTTCCTGTTCGGCATTCCAAATGGGTTTAAAGCTTAGTTCATGTAAGGAAGAAAAATGGTGACATACACATTTGCATATCTTTTTAGGAATCTGAATAAAGCTTGTTAAAATGATAATTTCCCATTGCCACCCATGGAACAAATATTACAAGAAGTAGCAGGGTCTGAACTCATGTATTTCCTTGATGGTTTCTCATGATATATCCAAATCCTATTTCATTTAGATGATAGGTTAAAAACTATGTTTAGGAACAAATTGGGGACTTATGCCTACCATAAAATGCCTTTTGGTTGAATAAACGCGGGGGAAACCTTCCAAAGAGCCATGGACATATATTTTGCAGGTCTAATAAATAAAACTATTTTTTCTACTTGCATGACATAACAATATATTGCAAGAAAAGAAGCAACCATTTTCATGATTTAAAACAAATCTTTGAACGTTGTAAAAAGTATGAAATTTCATTAAATCCAAAAAAATCTTACTTCACTCTCATTGAAGGAAATTTTTTAGGATTTATCATATCCAAAGAAGGAATTTTCATTGATCTTGAAAGGATTAAGGAAATATCTGAAATCTCTTTGCTCCACACTAAGAAATCAATGCAGTATTTTCTAGGACAAATAAATTTTTTCAAGAGATTTGCTCCCTTTTTCCCAAATTTTTCTTCCATTACAAGCCATGATCAAGAAAAATAAGTTTTTAAATGGGGTCACAATGAAAGAGAAGCTTTTGATTCAATCAAACTAGCCATTATAAATGGTCCCTCTCTAACTAATCCAATTTTTTTTTATCATTTTATTTTATGTACTTTTTCTTCGAAAACATCTTATGTTATTGTTCTAACACAACTTAATGATCAGCTAGGCACCCATCTCTTTCTTCAGTTCAAAATTTCAAGGTGTTGAACTGAATTATTCAGAGGTGGAGAAACAAGATCTTTTTTTTCAAATCTATAAAGCATTCTAGGCTTTTTCTTCTAAAGGCACACACTAAATTAATAGTCCCATTCCCAATAGTGAGACAATTGATTGTACAGAAATAATTAGGAGAAAAGAGGACAAATTGGGTCACAGCTCTGCAAGAATACGACATAGACATAAAACTAGTTAAAGTTGTCAGAGGACAAGGTTTTTGCAAATTTCTTACTGGAGCTTCCAATATACCAACATATGAGGATTAAGGTAACATTGTACACATATTTGAGGTAAGCCTAACTAATACTGAGTCCCAATATGTTGATCTTATTTTTTACTTAAGAATGAATATTATCCTTCTGATCTCAATTATAAAATAAAAATAGCTTTAAGATTAAAAACCAATCAATATGAAATCATTAATGATGTGTTATTTAGAAAAAACTACGATTCTTTTTTTTAAGATGCCTAGAAAAGTCTGAAGCACAAAAGGTTTTGCAAGAGCTACACTATAGACCAGTTGGTGTAAATTTCAAAGGAGATACGACCACCCATAAAATCTTGCATGCAGGGTATTATTGGCCAACTCTATTCAAAGATACCTATGCATAAGATCATGTAAATTTACCACTACTGTGGAGACAAAAAGCACTATCCTTACCTCTTCACAACCTCACAACATTGATGATTGTTCCTCACTCTTCCAAGAAACATAATTATATCCTTACTGCTACAGATTACTTCACCAAGTGGGTGGAAGAAATTCCACTAAAGGTAGCCAATTCCGATGCTATTATTGAATTCATTGATCAATTCATTATTACCATGTTTGGCTTACCAACTGCACTTATGTTTGACAATGATTCTTAATTTTGAATTAATAACATTACTAAATTTGATCTTAAGAGAGGATTTAAACTTAACTACTCTGCTAATTACTATCCCCAAGGGAATGGTTTTTCATATTCAACCAATAAAAACCTCTTAATAATTATTAAAAGAACTATTGATTAGAGCCAAAAGAATTGGAATAAATCTTTGACATTTTCTCTATGGGTTGATCGAATAACCTACAAGTCCTCCATAGGTACTTCTCCCTTCATTTTTGTATATCGGAAAGAAGTTATCATTCTTTCAAATCTAGCCCTTCCCTCAATAACCCTAGTCCAATTTATCGAAGGAACACCTTTCTCTTCTTTGCAATTAAGAATGTATCAAATACTTAAATTATAAGAAGAAAGGGAAAAATCCAAACTTCCACATGGTCACCATCAACAAATAGTTAAATATTCTTTTGATGCAAGTTCTATTACCATAAAATCTTTTCAAATTGGGGATCATGTCCTCAAATGGGACAAGGAACATGAGGAAAAAAGAAAGCATACTAAATTCCAGAAAATGTGGCTTGGACCATTTCAAATTTTTGAACACATAGGCCCATAAAATTTCATACTGCAATAACTATGAGAAAAGAGAGATTCTCTTCCTGTTAATGGGCTTATTATGAAAAAATTGTTTTCTTAGAAGAACAATTCTTCTACTATAAAAATTTAGGTATTTGCATTCACATATTTAGGTCTGTTAGAAAATAATGTTAACTAACATGCTTTTGGATTTTTATCAATGTATATAATAATTTTATGATTTTCTCTCTTTGAAAGTAGGAATTTTTAAGGAAATGATTGCAAAATTGAAAATTGGATAATTATCATAAAAATCTGAAATCTTTTTCCATAGAAGTTGTAAGTTCTTTTAACCTCAAACTTTATAAAATATTTTTATCTTATCATCAGTCAAGAAAGGTTTTCTTTAAAAAGTAAAGAATATTTTGTAACTAAGCATCTCTAACTCCAAATATTCATCCAAAACTCTTAAGGAGTCAATGCTTCTCCCCATCCATTAATCATACTCTTTTTAGAGTGTAATTTAAAAATATATAAAACTTAAAATATAAGGGGTCTCATCATGAGCCTGCTTACCATGATCATAGGAAAATAATAGGTTGAAATTACCACTACTGAATATCAAACCAGGGTAACGGCTTATGATTACTTCAACCACAAGACAAGGGGTCTCATCACGAGCACTTTTTCAGCTCAATTACAACCGGTGAATGGCATTGTCACTATCTGGTCACCAAACTAGGACAATTGTTTTTAAGTACCTTTAAAATAAAAATAAAACATATATATATATATATGTGAATTTATCTCTAAATATTTAAATCATAAATGGATGGGATATTGGATCATTGATGGTTAAAAGGTAACCCTGCCGAGCCTATGAACGCTTGTTGGCAACAGAGGCTCTACCTATGAAAAAAAGAGTATATCAAAAGGATAAGTTTCAAAATATCCCTACTTTATCTTTATAACTAATTAATGGCTGATATAGATGGTTAAAAATTTCCATCTATAAGAGGTTTTTAAAGGATTACAATAAAATGGGCCTTTTTTATTTCGAGTAATTTTACTTATCTGATGTTACAAATATAATTTTCCTTTCCTAAATCATTTTTACTTATTTAAAAGTTTTGAAAATTTCATTATTATAAATTAGAGATAATTGGTTCTTCCAGTGAATCGCTAATTGTTGTGCTACTCAATAATGTCGCCCCCCTCCCCCCCAATTATTTAGATATAGTTACCTTAGGAAACAATGGGGACCCTTTTTCAATTTTTTTCTTTAGGACAATAAAATATTTTTATTCTTTATAGGACAAAAAATTGATATCTGGAAGATAAATTTGATCCTATTGGCTGAAGGACTTAAATAAATGCAACAAAATCCCCATCGCATACCGCATATCAAAATTCCAAGTAGCAGCACCAAAAGTGCTCTATTGAAAAAGTGTGATGCGATGTCACCCGAACACATAAAACAGTTTGCGTAAAGGCTTTAAACCAAAAAGAATGATAACAAAGGAAAACATTTTCGACGAGTGTTATTATAAATTCCAATGGTAGTACCCACCTTCCTGCCATGTCAACTATCGTCGTTGTGCAATCACAAATTCACTTTAGTACCATCCATATTGCCTCCTCTAAATCCCCGATGTGATATATCGCAATCACAGTTTCGCAAGCCTATTATGCATCCACTCACTCCACAAGTTTTGCGATCACGATATTATTATCACATCGCAAAATTTAAATCACGCTTGCCCCTCCAATGCCTCGATATCTTAAATCCGCTGATAAGAGCTTATATTTAATTAACGCAAAGTCTTGATCGCATATCGATGAATTAAACATATCACGTGTTCTAAGTTGTGCTCCAAAGGAATTCTGTGATGTGAGATCTTCATTAAGTGCTGAGATGTCAATTTAAACCATGTGAACTCGCGTATTTTAACTATGACTAAGGAATAACGGTATTAATGGTCTCGAGACCCCAAGTGATTTTCTTGCCTGTTACTTAATTTTTCGGAATTTTTTTGCATTTAAACCATATTTTCCATTACTTCAAAATTTTGTGTTAAATGGCTCTTGCATTCTAAGTGTTGTTCCTAATTCTCTATTTCTATCCTATTGTAGGTTGGTTCTAAGAAGAAAGACTCTTGTGAAATGTCAAAGGCTGGGAAGAAAAATAAGAAACCCATGACTACTCCACACCAAGCACCTCCTACTTCAGAAATCACAGAGATGCCTCTATTATTTTATGATACAACATGTACTCCATATTGTGGAAATTATTCATGGTAGGCTATGTATAAATTATTTGAGGATGGAAATCCCAAAATAATTAAAAGGGTAGCCACAACTGATGCTTCATCATCCTCTGAAAGTTCTTACATTGCAGTTGCCAATTATTTCCTCCATCAAATTTCTGATCGCCCTAAAATTCTTCCCTATACAGACATGGTGAAGTGGATAAAAGATAATTTGAATATAACGTAAAGGACATTCCTAACTTAAAGGGAAACAATAATTGGGTCTTTCAAGGCGGAATATTTGCAGAGAATGTACCATATACCCGACCCACAGAAGGTATATCACAAGAATTTCCTCAACAATTTGGAAAGAAAAATAACCTAGAATCATAGTCGATAAGGCAATGGAGATACAATCCCCACAAGAAAAAACATGATGATAAGGGTATGTACTCCATATCTTCTCTTACTGGCCCATATTGCTATATTGTTGCTATGATGTGTAGGTTGTTCAGGTACCCTAATACAAATAAGTTTTCAGTTGAATGGGTTCCACTCATTGATGCTACATCAGATTCATACATTATGGATTGGGCCACTATCCTTTCCAATAATATTTCCTACCACATCCTAGAGTATATAAAAAAATTGGAAATTCACTTCCAAGACAATTTCCCACTTTTTCATGAGCGCATATATCATCGATTTCGTATGTGTTACTTCTGATTTCCCAACCATGGGGTGGAAACGGATTATACAAGACCCTACCCCTATCCATATCTACCATAATATCCTTTGGGATTCCAATTTTGAGTCTCATTTTTACATAATTTTTCATGGAGCCATTTTACCCCTACATCAAGCTATTTTTGGAGAAAAAACCCAAATACTGTGAAATGAAGCCAGAGATTATTTCACAACTATAGGAAAATGGTTTGGAGAAGAATTTTTTACATATGTTAGGGTTTTTGGTAGTTTAGTGAGGCCTCATGTTCTCCCACTTTATGTACTTGATAAACTCTTGGCTAGAGAAATTTCCTATCAGACAATAGGTAATGGACTAACCAAAGCATTGAAAGAAGCCAAAAATTCCTCCTGACCATCATTTCCTATCAATTGTGGTGTTTATGCTTTAGATAGTTACAATCATGCTAGGCTTGAAATCAACCAAATTCAGTGATTAAGTTTATGTACCATGCCCGATAGATAGGTTACATTCTGTTGTGGAAAATTTCGTCACCCCCTAGAGACAGTCTAGAGTTGCCATAGACCAGTGCCTAGGACATCTTAATATAGCAAGGAGCTCATTATATAGCTTGGGTTGTCAGTCCAAAAAGCTCGCTTGCTATCTCTTGCTGAACAAGGAAATTAGTTTAGAATGGGACCAATCTCTCTCAGAAGCTGATACAAAGACAAGAATAGTGTAGGGACATTATGCAAACTCCAATACAAAGGCATCAGACAGTTAAGAGACAACTTACTGTAAAGAGGGCCAGTTCAGATAACATATCACAGAAATCAAATATCAGGAAATGGATGCAGTGAGAGGAATAGTAAGAGGATATCAGCTGACATTAGATTGACACCCAGATATACAACAAAACCATGCATGGGCTTGCCAATTCAAGAATCCATACACAATCCTGGCATTTTAAAAGCACCCTTCTAACACAACTGATATAGCAGAAAATATGGAAGAGATGAACATGGAACAGTATATCATGAATAGGCCTATTTAAAGCGCTTGACTAATCCCAGGAAGGGCATCAACTAGGATGAATCCTTACTGCAAACTAGTGAGCCACTCGCATTCTAGAACATGATACAAGAAGATAAATAGCATGAAATGAGATATTGTATTAACACATAAGAGAAACTACATACTGTGAGATACCAAAGACCAGAATCCTCATTACAGTTATAACTCCTCCTCACTGAGACCCTACGGGCTCTGAACCTTCATACATAAATATTACAAAATGCATACATAAGCCTTTTCACTGCACAGTTTGCTGATAAAAATCTGGAACCCTTACGATGTCTTTCTTTTTAGCTTTTATAGAAGAGATAGAAAATTCTAGAGGAGGAGGTAGATGGAAGACATTTAATGACTTATTTTGAAACAGGTGGCGGAAGACATTCGCGCCCACACTATGAATGACTGAACATAAATGACTGTACTTTACGACTTATTTCCGGAAATGAGTGCTGAAAATGAAAATATTCTTATAGACAAAAAGTAGATAATAAAACATGTAAATATTCTGCTCTTTGCTGGAGGAGGAAGGTCTGCAGCAATTAAACCTTGAGGCGCCTGTTTCTGGATATGGTACTTCCGGCCTTCAAATTTTGAATTTAAATTCGAACCCTTTTTCATGCCGGACACTGAATTCATTGCTCCTTTATTAATAATCTGCTGCTGCATTAATGTGTTCATCCACCCAGATTCGCCTTTTTGATTTCCTCTGGATGGTTCTATAGATTGAAATATCTTTCTTTAATGGGGGTCACATCGTAGTGACTCCCGGATCCTTTCCGCCAATTTTGTTCCCACAACAAGCTCCTGCAAAAACAAAAGCCTGTTGAATAAAACTAACGATAGAGATAGTGGACATAGTGAGGTTAAAGGAAGCGGTGGCATCGATTTGAGGGGATGATGAGATGACACGGGGTGGCGAAAAACACAGAGGAACAGCAGAGGAATGGGAAGTGAAAATGAGGTAATACAAAGGGACGACGATAAGTGCACGAGGCAAAAACATCAAACAAAAACGTTGAACGCAGCACATAAACGGAATATGTGAATAGTGGAGGGAACAGCGGATGACACGTGGGAAGATGACGAAAAATGGCGAAACAATGCTAACGGCACCAAAACTCAAAGATTAACTTTCGTGGGAGTTACGAAGAAAAACGTGTCAAAATAATGGAGCAAAGGCTTTGGAAGTGGGACCCAGAGCGCACATCGCAAATTCGCAAATGGAGAAAATGTGATGGAGGGAACGATGGAATAACAAGTAAAAGTGCGATGCCGGAGAATGGCATGAACGGGAAACTGCGATTTTGCGATGGGGAGGAAAATGCGATAGCGCGATCATGCGATTTTCGGTTGACGCTCTAAGGGGCGGCGCTTTGCTATATGGGTATGAATAGGCGTGGAGCTGGGGGGAGAAAAGAGCTAGGCCTTATATGACTTTGAAGAGCGGATTTTAGCCTTTTTCAATGTATTCCCGGCTTGGGAAAGGGCAACGCTAAGGAAGAAAAAAGGAGCCTCTAGCTGAAATTTGAATGTAGGGGCTGATTTTATACAACATTGGCTCCATCTGGGGATGGCATGTTTGTCCTCGAACATGTCGAGAACGCGCAGACCACTGAATATTACATTTTTCTCTTTAATTTCCCTGCATTTCTTCTTCAGGTAATTGCTAGTGTCCTTTTCTTATGAAAATAAAAACTAAAACCATTTATATACAATATAATACAATCAGGCATTCCCAGCCTGGATTAGAGCTGAAAGTATGGTTTGAGGAACTGGCCATTCACAGGGGCATCCAGCAGATCACCCTGTAGGTTTTCTAACACGAAAGTATTATTCCTTCCACGCTTCACGATTTTGAATGGACCGAACCACAGCGGATCAAATTTAGCGTGCTTGCCCTTTTCTGCTCTTCAAACATCCCACCTAAGAACCAGGTCTCAAATTTTGAAATTCCTATATTTTGCGCGGAGATCAAAAATATTCTTCATTTTTTCCTGATATTCCACCAGTCTCTTATTTACCTGGTCTCGTGTTTCTTCTAATTCCACCAATTGGTTTATTCTTCTGATCAGATCATCTGGTTCTTCCTGACTTTCCTGCATGAAACGTGCCACTGGTAATGCCAATTGCACAGGAAACATAGCAGCTCGCCCATACACCACCTCATAGGGTGACTTCCCTGTTGCTCTCTTGCTGGTTATTCTATTCGCCCATAGAGCAAACTTTAATTGAGAATCCCAATTCTTCTGATTCTCACTGATTGTTTTCTCCAAGGCCCTCACCAGGGTTTTCTTAGAAGACTCTGCCAAGCCATTTCCTTGTGGATAGTAAGCAGTAGAGTGAGTCAATATGATGTTATACTGTTGGCAGAAGTTTAAAAACTTGGCAGATTTGAAAGCCTGTGCATTGTCAGTTACAATTCTAGCAGGACAGCCAAACCTAGATATGATATTTTCCTCTATAAACCTCATTATCACGGCATCAGTAGCATTTCTTGTAGGTATGGCTTCTACCCACTTTGTAAAATAATCTGTGGCTGTTAGTATCCATTTATATTGGCCACTTGATGGGGGATGTATCTCTCCTATAAAATCTAATCCCCACTTTTGAAATGGTTCATTTACATGAATAGGAATCAAGGGTAGAGCTGCTAATTTCTATCTTTCTGCAAATCTTTGGCACTTGTCACATGCTCTGATCCAAGAAAAAGCATCTGAGTACAGTTTTGGCCAGTAAAAACCAGCCCTAAATATTTTATGAGTTGTAGCCCTCCAACTGTAATGTCCTCCACAAATTCCTTCATGAAATTCTATCATTACATTCTGCACTTCATTTTCTGTGAGGCATAACAGTAATATGCCTAGAGGGTCTCTCCAATAGAGCTGTCCATTGGCAATTACATATTTCCAGGATTTCATCCTTACAGCTCTGTATTTTATCTTATCACAACTTGGAGGACAACTAAGTGTTAAAAGATATTCAACTATTTCTTTATACCAAGGACTAGTTAGATATTTCATATGTATCTTTTGAATGGCCATTTCCAGCCCTTGTTGTTCTCCTTCTCTCTCGGATTCTTCATTTGCTATCACAGATAAATTAATGCCCAAAGCTTGATGATTTGATTCAGATAACATCTTAGCAAGTCCCTGTCCTTTAATCAGCTTAGTGGGCCTTACATCCAAATCATATTCTTGTATTTTTGCAATCCATCTTCCTCTTTTACCTTCGCTATCTCCCTGAACAAGAATATCTTTGACAGCTGCTGTGGGGACATAGGCAGTAATGTGAGATTGCAAGACATATGTTCTAAAAGCTTTAAGTGACTTTACCAGGGCATATGCTTGCTTCTCCAATATATTGTATTTCAATTCAGCATCATAAAGCACTTGACTGAAGAAAGCTATAGGCTGCTCATACCCCTCTTCATTTTTCTGCAACAACACTCCAGCAATTGTATGAGGCGAAGCAAATGAGAATATCATAAATGGCTTTTTGTAATCTGGTCCGGCTAGCACAGGAGCTTCAGCGAATGCCTGTTTTATCCTTGTGAATGCATCTCTTGACTCCTGGGACCATTTTACTTCATTCTCCTTTTTCAACATATTAGTTATATGCCTAACTATCTCGGCATAGTTAGGAATGAACCTTCTCAAAAAATTGATTCGACCTAAAAACACCTGTACTCCTTCTTATTCCTGGGTAAAGGAATACTATTTATTACTTCCACTCTCTTAGGGTCTATTTTCACACCGTCTTTAGTTACAATGTGCCCTAAAAGTTTTCCCTCATCTAATGCAAATAAAGACTTTTGAGGGTTGAGGGACAGGCCATACCTTCTGCATTTTTCAAAAGTTCTTCTTAAATGCTCAATATGCTCATCATCATTTTTTGAAAACACTGTGATGTCATCAAGATATACCACCAAAAACTTGTCCTGCTCTCCCACAAAGGCTATGTCCATTGCCCTATGAAAAGTAGCTCCTGCATTAATTAATCCAAATGGCATCCTGGCATACATAAAGGTTCCCCATGGTGTAGTGAATGCAGTTTTCTTCTGATCCTCTGGGAAAACAGCCACCTGATTATAACCAGAAAAACCATCCATCATTGACATTCTGGATGCTCCCACTACTTTCTGCAGGATGTGGTCCATCTTAGGCAGTGGATAATTATCTTTGAGAGATGCTCTATTCAAATTCCTGAAATACACACACAACCTTATTTCTCCATTCTTTTTTCGAACAGGAACAAGGTTTGCTACCCACTCAGAGTATCTCAATGGCACAATTATTTTAGCTTTCAATAGATTTTTGACTTCCTTTTCAATAGAGGGAAGCAGCAGAGGATTTATCTGTCTTAGCTTCTGCTTATAAGGCTTTGCACCTTCCCTCAAAGGGATTTTATGCTGCATTATATTAACATCAAAAGTTTTTAGGTCCTGATAGGACCAAGAAAATACATCTTTATAAGATTGAAACAACTTCAAATACTTTTCTTTATATTCTTCTGGGACCTTTTTAGATAATTTCACAATTTTGGGATCAGCATAAGTACCCAGATTCAGATCTCCCACTTGGCCTTCTTTTGTCACTTTGTTTGGTTGCAACGGAATATCATCTTTGTTAAATAACCTTTCTAGAGGCACCAAACCTCTAGGTATAACATTTCCTTTCATCTGCAGCACTCTATTACCTGCTATCTTTTCTTCCCATCTGTTTTCTGCAATATTTTCAACTTCCTCTTCCCTCTCATCATCAATCTCTATGTTAGAGAATTCTCCCACTGTCTCCATGAATCTCTTCATCTGTTCATCATCTTCAAATACCTGCCAGTGATTTATATTATCTGGAATGGATGGTCTGTAACGTACCTCCACTTCATATCTTAAAAGTGGATTCTGAGGAGGACGAAATGTACTAGCAGCTATAGCAAGAGAATCTGCTATTCTGTTCTGCTCCCGGGGCACGAACTGTATGTTAAATGCTGAGAAGAAATTTTCTATCATATCCCACACTTCGTTTCTATAAGCTCTCAGCCATGGATGCTTAGTTTGGCATTGATTTTTGATCTGTCTTACCACCAGCTCAGAGTCTCCCAAGACTTTTAAACTTTGGATGCCCATGCTTCTAGCTGTTTGTAGTCCTAATAAAAGTGCTTCATATTCCGCCACATTATTGGTAGCCTCGTATTCCAATTTAAAGGACAGTGGCACCCATTTTCCTGTAGGAGAGATTAATAATACCCCAAATCCATTTCCTTCTCTTGAACTTGCTCCATCGAAATGCAAAGTCCAAATTTCTGACTCCTGATCTTCTTTAGGCTGCTCAGCTTGAATTTGACCAAAAAGGGGCTCATGGGCATAATTTTGATTTTCTTCTAACATTAAACATGAGAAGTCTCCCTCTTTGTTATAAACTGGAGAGTTCTCTGAGCAGTCAGCCTTAGTTACCATTTTAACAAATCTAGTCTCCCTGTATAACCTCCTCTCCTGTCCTCCAAAGACTGGGACAGTAGCATATGTTAAATCCAATTTGATTGACCCACCAATTTTTGTACCCCAGGATATTGACAACAGCATGCCAAAGCGGGCTGGGATATCGGCAACCACAATGTCCATGACCACACTTTTTGCTGGAATTTGGGCCAAATTGACCACTAAATCCTTAGTCATTTCCAAGCACTTAACTCTTTTAGAATCAAATGAATATAGGTCCTTATATGGTCTTGTAATTTGCAGCCCTAGTTGCTCCATGACAGACAAAGGCATAAGATTATGGGAAGCCCCAGAATCTAACATACAATTGTGTAACAGCAGGTCATGAATAACTAGGGACACGTAAAAGGGAGGAGTAGAGGGGTCTATCTCCTCAACATGTGGGCCAAAGACTACCATGGGTCTTTCTTCTTGAAGGTTTAAACTATCAGGCACGATTGGTATTTCAGGAGGAGGAATAAAGGAAGTAACTTGAGACTGATATACAGGTTGTTTTAATAGTTCAGTCAGGGGGACTGGAATCTTAATTTTCTCAAGTTCTTTTTGTAAATTAAAAGCAGAAGGGGGCTTTTCTGTTACAACTTCTTTAAATTCTTTATTTTCAGCTGAAGACTTAATTTCTTTCGACACTGACTCAACATTAAGAGGACTGACTATTTTTGAAGAAGAAGGAATCCGATTATTAGACTGCGGGGGAACGTTTAGAGGGTTCTTACCTTTTTCTATGCTTTTCTTTGTTGCTGATTCCTCCTGAGCAGGTGCTTCTTTCTGAGGTAGCTCCTCCTCTTGATCTTGAGTTCGGGTCCTCTTTCTTGAAGATCTGAGATCATATTTTACATTGAATTGTGCTTCCATGAAGTCAGCAAATTGCTTACAATAATGGTCAATCTCTGCTTCTTCTTCTTCTTGCAAGGGGCATTCTATATCATCATTATTCGAAAAAGCCAGATTCGAATCTTCTAATCCATAAGCCGTATCTTCAGTGGAATCTTCTGCTAGACCTTCGAGGTACAGGGGATGTGGTACCTGATCTTGTTGTTCCCTCGCTTCTCTAGGAAATATCTGCAATGGTGGTCTTCTGTACTGGGGATTGTATCCTCTGTTTGGAGCATTATAGAAATTTTTGGGAGCTGCATTTTTAGCTTCCATTTCAAGCTTGACCATCTTCTTTATCATTTTTCTTATCTCATCCATCTTGTCTGAATCCTTTTCCTGATTAGAGGAGGAAACTTCTTCTTTGCCTCTCCTCCTAGTATCCTGCTCGATTTTTCCCTTTAATTTCCCGGTAGAGGCAAAGTTCGCTTCTAACTCCAGAGCGTCTGACTGTGCATCATCTAATGTAGTAGGTTTTCTTTCCCTCAATTCGAAGCCGAAATCAAAATCAAAGGCTGCTATAAAAACTATCTTAGCAGTTGTTTCATGGGGCTTCATTTCAGGAGGAAGGCTCAAATATAGCTTGTTAAATCTTTTAATAAACTCCACCACTCCTTCATTATGTTTCTTCTTCATAGTATTAAACTCAGTAAGACACTGACCATGATCTTTCTTTTCTCCCCACTTTCTGAGGAAAGTATTCTCCATCTGATCCCAGGTGGTCACAGAATGATTTCCCAATGTTTTGAACCATTTTCTGGCTTCGCCCTCCAGAGATTGTACAAATAACCTTAATACCACGTCCAGATGTTCAACATTTAAGTTTTCTGCAAAAGAGCAGAAAGTCTCAAGATGTTTCTGAGCATCAATTTCATTTTCACCATTAAATCTTGGCAGAATCTTCAAATAATCCTATGGCATGTCATTCAGCACTTGGGGTAAGGCCAGAGGAGCATATTTTTTCAGTAGAAAAGCAGGAACATTAGCCATTGGGGGAGGTGGGGGTTGAGCAACAGTCTGAGAAACAAATGAAGGGAGAGGAGTAGGAGGGAGTGGAGTATGAATGACAATGGGAATATATTGCACAGAAGCCTGAGGTGTAGATGGGAATAGTTCACGGTTAACAGGAGCTACTTCTGTAACTTCTTTAATTTCCTCAGTCTCGAAAGTAGGATGAGAATCTTCTTCAATCTAGGCACTTTCTCTACGTGGAGTTTCCGAATAAAACTCGGGATTTTCTGTTCTAACTTCTTGAGAAGAAGAGGGCGGATAATATTCAACAGAATATTCAGGGTTTTCAGCACGAGCTGACTTCCTCTCCTTCCAAACTCTTTTGTGAATGATCTTCTCTGGGTCAGACACGTAAGGTGTTTTCGGCTGAGATGTATTTGACCTCAAAAGTGGCTTACGAGGAGCCAGGACTACCAATAAATCTATCAAATAAAGAACAGTGGAGTCGCCAAGGTGAGAGATATGCAACTCTTCAACTCTCTGTGCTCACCTGATTAGAGAGTGAAAACAATTTGTCGAGGCCCAGGGAAACTGACATTCTTGAATTCGTTCACTGGCAACGGTGCCATAAAGATGTTGTGGACAATTTCGTCACCCCCTAGAGACAGTCTAGAGTTGCCATAGACCAGTGCCTAGGACATCTTAATATAGCAAGGAGCTCATTATATAGCTTGGGTTGTCAGTCCAAAAAGCTCGCTTTCTATCTCTTGCTGAACAAGGAAATTAGTTTAGAATGGGACCAATCTCTCTCAGAAGCTGATACAAATACAAGAATAGTGTAGGGACATTATGCAAACTCCAATACAAAGGCATCAGACAGTTAAGAGACAGCTTACTATAAAGAGGGCCAGTTCAGATAACATATCACAGAAATCAAATATCAGGAAATGGATGTAGTGAGAGGAATAGTAAGAGGATATCAGCTGACATTAGATTGACACCCAGATATACAAAAAAACCATGCATGGGCTTGCCAATTCAAGAATCCATACACAATCCTAGCATTTTGAAAGCACCCTTCTAACACAACTGATATAGCAGAAAATATGGAAGAGATGAACATGGAACAGTATATCATGACTAGGCCTATTTAAAGCGCTTGACTAATCCCAGGAAGGGCATCAACTAGGATGAATCGTTACTGCAAACTAGTGAGTCACTCGCATTCTAGAACATGATACAAGAAGATAAATAGCATGAAATGAGATATTGTATTAACACATAAGAGAAATTACATACTGTGAGATACCAAAGACCAAAATCCTCATTACAGTTATAACTCCTCCTCACTAAGACCCTACGGGCTCTGAACCTTCATACAGAAATATTACAAAATGTATACATAAGCCTTTTCACTGCACAATTTGCTAATAAAAATCTGGAACCCTTACGATGTCTTTGTTTTTAGCTTTTATAGAAGAGATAGAAAATTCTAGAGGAGGAGGTAGATGGAAGACATTTAATGACTTATTTTGAAACAGGTGGCGGAAGACATTCGCGCCCACACTATGAATGACTAAACATAAATGACTGTACTTTACGACTTATTTCCGGAAATGAGTGCTGAAAATGAAAATCTTCTTATAGAAAAAAAGTAGATAATAAAACATGTAAATATTCTGCTCTTTGCTGGAGGAGGAAGGTCTTCGGCAATTAAACCTTGAGGCGCCTGTTTCTGGATATGGTACTTCCGGCCTTCAAATTTTGAATTTAAATTCAAACCCTTTTTCATGCAGGACACTGAATTCATTGCTCCTTCATTAATAATCTGCTGCTGCATTAATGTGTTCATCCACCTAGATTCGCCTTTTTTATTTCCTCTGGATGGTTCTATAGATTGAAATATCTTTCTTTAATGGGGGTCACATCGTAGTGACTCCCGGATCCTTTCCGCCAATTTTTTTCCCACAACAAGTTCCTGCAAAAACAAAAGCCTGTTGAATAAAACTAACCATAGAGATAGTGGACATAGTGAGGTTAAAGGAAGCGGTGGCATTGATTTGAGGGGATGATGAGATGACGCGGGGTGGCGAAAAACACAGAGGAACAGCAGAGGAATGGGAAGTGAAAATGAGGTAATACAAAGGGACGAAGATAAGTGCACGAGGCAAAAACATCAAACAAAAATGTTGAACGCAGCACATAAACGAAATATGTGAATAGTGGAGGAACAGCGGATGACACGTGGGCAGATGACGAAAAATGGCGAAACAATGCTAACGGCACCAAAACTCAAAGATTAACTTTCGTGGGAGTTACAAAGAAAAACGTGTCAAAATAATGGAGCAAAGGCTTTGGAAGTGGGACCCAGAGCGCACATCGCAAATTCGCAAATGGAGAAAATGCGATGGAGGGAACGATGGAATAACAAGTAAACTGCACTCTGCACTATGCGATGGGCGTGACCGGTCGAGCACAGATCGCAAAAACGAAAAGTGCGATGCTGGAGAATGGCATGAACGGGAAACTGCGATTTTGCGATGGGGAGGAAAATGCGATAGCGCGATCATGCGATTTTCGGTTGACGCTCTAAGGGGAGGCGCTTGGCTATATGGGTATGAAGAGGCATGGAGCTGGGGGGAGAAAAGAGCTAGGCCTTATATGACTTTGAAGAGTGGATTTTAGCCTTTTTCAATGTATTCCCGACTTGGGAAAGGGCAACGCTAAGGAAGAAAAAAGGAGCCTCTAGCTGAAATTTGAATGTAGGGGCTGATTTTATACAACACATTCCATTTTCAGATCAGTACACGTTGTGCAGGTGGTGCCATGTACATGTGATGTTGTGCACATATTGTGCAGGTAGTGTTGTGTAGAAGTCATATTGTGTACATGTTGTGCATATGGTACTAGTATACATGTGGTATTTTGTGTATGTCATACATGTGTTGTGGGCATGCGGTACTATCTATGTGCATGGTGTAGTCATGGTATCATGACATGTGTATTCGTCATGTTGTACTCTCTATACATTTATTTATGTATATGTATTGTGTTGTGTTATATATCAGGTGTATGTGTATGTGTTGTATGTCGTTGTAAGCATATGTATTGTGTTGTATTGTACTTTATATGTATGTGTAGGTACATGTATTTTTTTTTACACCAGGTATAGGCATATATATTCTGTTGTGTTGTACACCGGGAGTGGGTGTATGTATTGTATGGTGTTGTAAGTCTTGTCTAGACATACATGGTGTGCATTATGTGTATGTCTACATGGATGAGGAGAATGCATGGGGTGCTTGTCAGGTGTGAAAACTGATCCGACGTGTGTACAAAAAGAAAAAATGCATAAGTAAGCACTGATAAAGCATAAATATCAATATTTTACTTCAGTTATATTATGCATGTGATATGTGATTCGAACTTATGATGGTTACATGTGATTTATGGTTATGGTTTATGATGATTGCATGTGATTTATGATTTTGATCTATGATGGTTGAATTTTCAGATAGCTTGATATGATATGTTTATGTTGGGAAAAATACTGAGAGGGGGGGTGAATCAGTATTTACAGCATATTCAAAACTTTTTACTTTTCTTTACTTCAAAACTCATACGCTACTTTCCTGAAGCAGACTCGCGTATATACGCGGATACCCTTTAATAAACTCGCGTATACACAGAGAACTACTTATGTCATTAATTCTTCACTTAAACCATTCCATCATTTATTCATCAGTTATTCAATAAACAGTAAACATGTGCAGTAAGAACAGAATAAACCATCACACAAAGCATCACACATGAACACCAGGATTTTTAGGTGGAAACCCAAGTCGGGAGAAAACCACCGCTGCAGTTGCTCAGCCTTCAATACTTTATTATAGAGAAAACATCTTACAACATATGTGCTGGCGCAGACTTGACCAGCACGCAGGCACCCACCTGCGCTCGTTTACCAGCCTCTCCCGGAAGGGAGCTCCAACCCCCTGACTCGTTTACCAGCCTCTCCTGGAAGGGAGCTACGACCCCCCGATCGCGTTTACCAGCCTCACCTGGAAGGGAGCTACGACCCCCTGACTGAAGGCTACAACCCTCAGCACCTCTATGGACCACGTTTCATCAATTTTCACACTGGATCCAAAGCTTCCTTTAGGACACCACTTGCAGGCCACGTTTCATCATATTTTCAGATTGGACCCTTTCCATACTTTTAAGCACAGTCAACCATGAAACAGATACATATAACTCACTGACAGATATCAGTAAACCAGCAGAATAGATCAGACATTTCTTACCACAGACTTCAGCAAACCCTAGTTTGCATACGCGCTTTCACTTCACTGATGTCGCGTATATACGCGCTTCCATTCACACAAACCAGCGTATACTTCTGTACATATTACAGAACCAATTTAATTGCGCATAAGCGCTTTTCTTTCATCGAAGCCGCGTATATACGTGCTTCCTCTTCGGTGAACTAGCGTATGGTTCTTCAGAGATTTTAGGTCATTGCATTTCTTCAGAACAGATACTTCACACAGATTTAACCCTTCACTTCAGATAGATGTTCGCCTCTTCTTGGATCTAATCATTCCATAAACAGATCTAGCAAATACAAGCACATTTCAGATCTAGATCCCCTTTTTTTCATCATTGGTGCATCATATATTCAGATTTATCATTCAAGTGTAACCCTTTCCATTCAGATCTACTTCAGAGAGAAGTATTCATTCAAGCTCCGACATCTTGCACCCACATCTATCATTTGCATGATGAAATTCTTCTCCTTATATAGGTTTACCCTTTTTTAATACAATGAGCCAAAGCAATACCATGAGCCCAAAACTACATTACTTCCGATGGTATTCCTGGACGGGGTCATTTAGACGAATCATTACCCAATACAATGGGTCAATACCATGGTGGTGACCCCTGGTTTTGCACTTTATGAGCGCTTTTGCCCATACGCGTCTTGGCACGTTCTTTTCCGCATGCATACGCGACTTCCCCTTGACATATCCGCGTATGCCTTGAGACATACTCTTTTTATCATAGATTTAGCACATGCTGAATTCCTTTCTTCACTGCCTTCAAGTCCATCAAATCAAGAATAACTTCATCAGGTGGTTTGCCATCAAGGACAACACATGTCAACAAGCTCATGTCTTCATCTTCATTCAGAGGGTTGCCATCAAGGACAACACTCAGCATCATATTGCCAACAATCTCCCCCTTTGGACTTGATGGCAACCATGATGGTGTTTGGTTACCACAGCAGATAGGTACATAAAGAATACAATGGCACCATTCTTTCTCTTCATTCAAACACCATGTCACTCTCCCCCTTTGACATCAAGGGAAAAGGGCGGACCAAAAACCAACATACTCTCCCCTTTTTCTCCTCATGTGGAAGAAGCATTCTACAGATCTGTTATATACTGAAGTGACCAAGCTCCCCCTGAGTTCATGCTGAATCTTCAAACATTTCCAATGGAGTACATGACTCTATGAATTTCCTATCACCAATGACTCATACTTACATCAAATATCCAACCAAGTGGATTTACATATGAGACTCAACTACCCAACCAAGTGGGTTTACAATTTTGACTCAGCTACCCAACCAAGTGGGTTTACAAAATTTGACAAGTCCTTTACATGACTGAAATTTACAATTTTACATCATGGGTCTCAACATGACCTTTGCATCAAAATACAAATATGACTTTTCATAACCAACATCAGAAGGTCCTCAAGAAAGAGAACATATTTCAGAACCATCATAATGCCAACAATGCATTATACTCAGCAAAGC
>JAXQQM020074412.1:0-12655 GCA_034641835.2 Pinus albicaulis
CACTACTACATTTGGCGGAAATTCCAACACCTGTTTCCGACGCTTTTGACCAAATGTCGGAAATTTTCCCAAATTTTTTCCATCCCGCCCGAAACCGTCGCTATACCGACGTCTATAGAAAAGTGTCGCAATACCGACACTTAAAAACGTGTCGCAATTGCGACGTTTAAAGGAAGACGTCGCAATTGCGACACCATCGCCCAAAGCGTCGCTATTGAGACGACTCTAAACGTCGCAACTGCGACACAATGTCTAGGTGTCGCCATTGCGACGTTTGGAGGCACCCGTCCTAATAGCGACGCCTTTTCCTCCGTCGGTATAGCGACAGTTATTTTCGCGCTACATAAAAATACCAAACTTATATGCGCGCTACATAAAAATTCGAAACTTATATGCTTTTATTGTTTCGTATTTGTCGCAATAGCTACATTAACGTTTGATATCACGCGCGCATTCGCCCTCTGCTCTTGCAAAACAACATTTGCCCTCAGCATTCATGCTCAGCTCTTGCAGAACAGCATTTTCCCTCAGCATTCGCCCTCAGCGTTCGCCCTCAGCTCTTGCAGAATAGCATTCGCCCTCAGCTCTTGCAAAATGGTAAGTTCTTACTGCAGGCCCTTCCTCCTATAGTAGGGTTGACTCTATTTGGGTTTTTTTTATCAATTCCATTGGATTGTGTTAGGCCGTAGGGTTCTCTCTAGATGTCAAGAATCAAGATTCAATACCCTCTATTATCTTCATCACCCAATACAAGATTTAAATTTTTCCCAAAGAAACGCTTATTAATTTGGCAGCCATTATTTCCCCCTGCTTTAAAAACCCTACATTTAAATGAAAACAAGCATTGCATTTCAACTACAAAAATCTATTAGTGTTCAAATGTACATGTGTGCTACATTAACGTTTGATATCACGCGCGCATTCACCCTCCGCTCTTGCAGAACACCATTCGCCCTCAGCATTCTCCCTCAGCTCTTGCAGAATAGCATTCGCCTTCAGCATTCGCCCTGAGCTCTTGCAGAACAGCATTCGCCCTCAGCATTCGCCCTGAGCTCTTGCAGAATAACATTAGCCCTGGATTCGCCCTCAGCTCTTTCAGAACAGCATTCGCCCTGCATTCGCCCTCAGCTCTTGCAGAACAGCATTTGCCCTCACCATTCGCCCTCAGCGTTCGCCCTCAGCTCTTGCAGAACAACATTCGCCCTCAGCTCTTGCAGAACAAAATTCGCCCTCAGCTCTTGCAAATATGAGGTAGGTTCAACCAGCTTGAACTTGTTGGGACATAGCATATGAAGTTGTGTGATGAGTCCATATCACAGGTTTATTATGGTGAAAAAAGTGAAGACACGTAATGATAGTTATTATGTTAACATTACTAGAAACATTTTCGAAATTATCCATGCTATCAAGATGTCAAAATTCCAGTCATTAGGTGTCAATACTTGTAGCTAATAGATAATAATAATAATATAAAAAAATCACAACTTTATTCTTGAAATATGATTGTTACACATTGGTAACCTAGTTCATGAGTTACTATCACCCAAAGACTGCAAAACAAACTTAAAATATAAATTAAACCAACATGAGAATCCAACTAAGGGTTTCTCGACAAAATCATGCCATAAACTGGCATTTTGAAACCCAAATTTGAATCCATCATAAGTAATACAATGCAAAATCAGATGGATTTTCAATGCATGTTTGCATGCTACACTTATTCTCTGTCTAGATATCATTTTTTAAATGGAACCATTATTCAAGCCCACAGTCCTTTTTATGTGAAAAATTTCAGCTCTATTTGAGCTCTTTTTTTCTCCACCACCTCCATAAACCAGTGTTACACGGGGTCTCGCCCCCCCACCTAGGGGTCTAGATTCCTCACCCCCTCACGCTCCGGGGTCTTGGGGACTTCTAGGGGATGTTTCCCTCACGCCCCCTCATGTCCCCTCACCGCCCCTTTTAGTTTATGGTTTCGTGTTAAAATTTGATGTGCCACTTAGCATATTTGAGAATCCAAGTGATTCTGATTCATATGGTGACATGGTTGATCCTGATATATTCGTGCAGAAGTTGGATGCAGAGACTAGTGGGGCATTAACTTGAGCATTTATGCTCATTTATCATTATGATGATATCATTTGATATTCATATGTTATGTTTTATGTTTTATGTTTCAGACATAACTTATTTGCATTTAAGTTTTATGTTTCAGACTTGAGTTGTAAACTTCAGTTTAAACTCTATTTTGAATCTTTATATAATATGTCATATGATATCTTAAAATTTATTTTCATTGTACATTGTTAGTAGTTACATTAATGATAATATAGTTACAAACTTACAAACTTACATGCATGATTGTATGATGTATGTTTTAACTTTTAAATTTTAAATTTGTTTCAATTATATGATTCATCATTCATCGATTTGTAATTTTATCATTTATGATTTATCTTTCATGATGCAAGTGTATGATGACTGTATATACATTCCTTGCAAAAATATAGTTACATTTTAAATATTGAATTTTATAATTTTTATGACCCCGACATCCCCCCACGTTTCCTGAAAATTGGTAGGGAGCTTTTGCATAGGCCGCTCCCACGCTCCCTCGTCCCCTCGCTCCCACCTCCAGGGGACTTGGTGGAACATTGCCATAAACATATGCAAACATATATCATGATCTTGGAATTCCATTACATATGTATGTGCCAATGTTCCATAATCTTTCCCCATCATCAATTTAAGAAATTTCCATTGAATATAAAATTATGGAGGGGGGGAACTTTTTGCTGCAACATTTGGCTCAAAATCAGGGACCATCTTCGTATGAGGTGAATGAGAACTATAGATATTTGAAGAAGTAGATTAGTGCCTTTTCCTCTGGCCATGGAGTCATATACAGTCATCCATCACAAAAATTTGTCTTTGTTCATTCTCACCTTGAAAGTTGCAAAAAATCATTCCCTAATTGAAACGACACTAAATTTGAAAGATATAATAAAAATGCAAGCTAGAAGTGCCCTATTAATACAAAGGGAAAACCTTCCTACCTACCCTAACTGAGATAAATTTTGATTGAATAGGAAACATGATATTTCCTATGGAGTTGATCCAACAACTCGTTAAATGTATGGGACTAAATCATGCATTTGATTTCCAGGGAAACATGCGCATGAAGAGAAAAAGTGCAGAATTAATGGAAAATCCATACATGCCACTTATAAAAACTACACCGAAAGGTCAAAAAATACTTAAGGCGTTAACTTAATTTGAATCCAAAAATGACAAAACAGGATTAGTGAAAACACGAGAGTGGTGTGGGTGAACAACATAAATAAAAAGTGAAGATACCTTTCCCCAAGATGCCTTTGTTACCGTTGTATGAAAACATGTTTTCCTTTCCCTTTATACATGCAAGTGAATGCATTATAGGTATGGTGTTTTCCCAGAATAGGAGAATCCTACTTAAATATATCATTCGTGGATTGAATGTTTGGGTGCCTTAATGTGCAATGACATGTTTCCAAGACTGAATTCAATGCAAGGCATATTTGAAACTCTAACTCTGTCTTCCGGTGTCTTATTAGAAATTATTTTAGTTTTCATTTTGTGTTTTCAAGTTAGATATTTTTTTCAAGTTTTTACATTTATAATTTTATTGCAATGTGGCAGACTGATCAGGGCAGTACAGGAACAACCCCGAGACGGGATGATCGCGGAAAGAGGTCAGCAGAAGAACATGTAAAGTGCCAGCATTGCTCTATCTTCAGGTATTTTAGTTATTTACATAATTGAAATAATATTAATTTTGTTCAAATATGCAGACACCTAGCCATGGTACGCCTGATGATTCCCTCTATGAGGAAGAGCTTTCTTCATCCCTATCTCCAACGCTCTTGTTGCGAAAAAAGGCACGAGATGCAAGGTCGGAATTTAATACTTTGATAGACGTGCCTCAAACACTTGAAACAAAAGAAAGGATAAAACAACTTATGAGCCAGCTAGAAACATATCAGGTAATAATAAAAAGTCAAAAGGATATTTTTTTTGTTCTGCATGAGATGAATTGTGATAGTTTGATTTTTAATTTTTACATTGAATAAACTAACAAAAAGTTCTTTTGTATGTAGCGTCTTCTGGCATTTGCTGAACCCGGTGTTGGTGGTAGTGGGACACAAGGGCAAGAGATTTCCCAACAACCCTCTCGTACACCTTCTACTCCTTTAGGTGCTAGCCAAGAAACACACCCTGCCCAAGCAGACACCCAGCCAACCGCTGAACGTGTTGGCAATGATGAGGCCGATATGGCCAACTACATTATTGCGTTTCCTGGAGCTACACGTGTCAGCTCCACAGGGACCATTAATGGCACGTTGTTGGTGAATGATGAGGGTGTCCCTATAAAGCATGTACAACTCCCAGGTAAATTTTAATATTTTAACTATTTCATGTACTTTATCTAAAACATATTTATCATGATTTTTATTTTTTAATTAATGATAATATCTTCTTTTTCTTTTGGTTTTATTCTGTGTAGGAAACAATGAGTTCTACAGGATTCTGGAGAGCCATGCGTTGGTAATTTTTGGCCCAACCATACGTACAGGGTGGAATTCCCAGAATTCCAACCTGAAAAAAGAACTTTTAGATTATCTAGAAGCCCTTTTGGGGTCGGCACATTTGACAGAAAAGCGGTGGCTCAGGTAGCCGGCAAATATTTGAAATATACCAGGGACACCTATAGGACGCAATTGCAATTTAACCCTAGATATGAGCGTCCTCTCGCAGTTTCAGAGAGTGAGTGGAGAGCACTCATCCATGACGGAAAAGAGAAAAGGGTAAAGAAAGAAGGAAAAATGCCAACTGGACTCGCAAGGTAAATTACAACTTTAATTCAATAGCTTTAATTTTCTTTATGTCTAAAATAAAAGTGTGCTACGTCATATCTGACTTCAATATTTTGATGCTAGGTTGCCTGACACCTCAAAGGCAACCAAAGCTAGGATTGAGAAAAAAGGCCATCACAAGCTCGGCCAGGGTGGCTACTTGAAATTAGCTGCAAGAATTGTAATTAAGTAGCTAAACATCTTATAATTAATTGTATCGCCTTCCAACGTTTTTGTAATCCTATCATATATGATTAAAAATACACAATCATATATAATGTAGGGTGATGACTTTGGAACAA
The DNA here is from genome assembly GCA_034641835.2 of Pinus albicaulis. Classification (NCBI taxonomy): domain Eukaryota; kingdom Viridiplantae; phylum Streptophyta; class Pinopsida; order Pinales; family Pinaceae; genus Pinus; species Pinus albicaulis. The sequence continues at coordinate 5,195 of JAXQQM020074412.1, forward strand.
TAACTACAGAGGAAGATAAAAATATTGCTTTCCGTTTTGGCTATCAAGCTGTAGTTGAACGTCGCAGAAGCTTGGGGCAGTCCCAAGATCTACAATGCCTGATAAGGTAAAACATTAACCTTTCAATATTTTTGTTTTCGTCCATAAATTTAATGTCTAACAACTTTGTTTAAATCAGTGGAGCAGCACTACCGACGAGGCAAATAACCCAGTTTTAGAGCCAGATGTAGATGATCCTCACGTGCAACCTGATCATTGTAGTGGGGACCAGGCCGACAATGCTACTATCAATGAGGGCCGTGACGGTAATTAATTTCCACTTATAATTTTTTCTAATTATACCTTGATGGTTGTCCTTATAACGTTTTTTGTTTAAATGACAGAGAATGTTTCCCTCGAGGATCTTACCACCAGAGAGGAAGACAGGGCAACAGTCCCAACGGCGACAACTGGTGCACCAGGTAAATAATCTCATTGCAATTTTTTTTATTAATATTACCGAACTAGTTCAATGATATTTAAAAACCGATAATTAAAATTTAATATTATCTGTTTTTGGAGGCGATGCCCCGTCACTGGATGAGACCAGACATCGTGACAATGCAACTAGGTCAGCGGCGACAACTGGTGCACCAGGTAAATAATCTCATTGCAATTTATTTTTATTAATATTACCGAACTAGTTCAATGATATTTAAAAACTGACAATTAAAATTTAATATTATCTGTTTTTGTAGGCGATGCCCCGTCACCGGATGAGCCCAGACATCGTGAATACGCAACTAGGTCAGCAGTGCGGGTTGAAAGGCACGAAACAGGAGCAGAGCACGATGATATTGATGATGTAATTAGGAGCTTTAAAAATAGGAAGAAGAAAAAGAAAATTTGACAATGTAAAATATTGTATTATTATAAGACAAACGTTACCATACTTGGAACGTTTTTTTGCGTTATATAAAAAACTCATTTATCATACTATTTTTAAGTCAAGCATTAATTGCAATGTTTCCTTGCGTACTTTTTGTTGAATTGTTTTTTTATTAGTTATTGAATATTTTTTTTATGCTCATGAAAGTAAAAAATGAAATATAGATTGGGTATTGGGGAATTGAGAGTGATGTGAGGGGGGGGGGGAGGAGCCATAAGAGCTTTCACCTTCACGTGGTTGGCCCCGTTTAGTAGAGAATAATTTATTGGAGCGATTTAATCTTGGAGCAAACCTCCCTCGATCCAGCGTAGCAACAAAAAAGTCACTGTTGACTTAGTTGCTACTCTTTCAGATCGTGGGAGGCTTGTTCCAAGTTCACGCGACTCCAATAAATTGTTCTTGAAACGAAGAGGAGCTTATTCAGGTATGTTTTGACATTTTCAACATATGTTCTAACATTATCATAAGAATGCATCTTATAGTAAAAAATACTACATCAATTACTTGTATTTATTGTATAGATAATGATGGATTTTGATTGACTTGGCAGTGCAGGTACAAATCCTCTTGCATCACGAGCAATACAACTTGTCAACCAGGGTCATGTCCAGGATATTTTTGCTTGTGCGCTTGACCAGGTTCGTAATGTCACATTTTGTAAGTTCCTTTACGGTTCATAATTCAATATTAAGCTTGTTCATGATTATTATCTAGGTTTTTTGTATGTGTTTTTTCATCTATTTGATTGTAAGCAACTCTGCATGTTTCCTGTTGTTCACTATGATTTCTCCTATTACCACTCCCAGGATGAATCCGACTTTATTGTTACATAGGTTACTTTATTGTTACTATGATTTCTCCATTTACGATTTCATAGGTTACATCATGTAAAGTTGTCAATCTCATGTTGGTGATGAGCTTTAGTTCTCCAGATTTGGGGCTTTTCTGATATTTTCTCCCTCATGTCATTCCTGCATCACCTCGTTGTTTGAGCATGCCAATTGTCTACCACTTGTACCAATTGGCACATGTCAATCTCTGAGTGGTGCCACATTTCACCTATTTTCAGTGAGAGTTTAGGGTTTCTCGAACATAGCTTCAGAAATCCGATTCAGTGCCTGCTTGAATATTGTCACATAATACTTATGGTTTGGATTGATGAGCATGTTCTGAATGGTTGGTTGATTCATAAGAACCACCCATAAATCTCCCTTCCTCTAACACAGAAAATAAAAATTTCTTTGACAGGAGACAGAGTTTCAATACTTTGAAAAAAAACTTCTATTCCCTTCAATAACTCAAAAAAAAACTATTACACTACTTCCTCACCGAGAGGGATTACAAAATTATGACTGCTACAAAACGCAGTGCATAAAACCAACTCACTGTCTGTTCAAAACAAACATACTCTGTCTCTAAAACACTCTGCTGTGTTTTTCCCTTTCGCACTGCTGTGCATACACACTTAAAAAGTTACACTCAGTTTTTCACTTTTTACACACTGCTATGTAATAAAAAATTTACGTACTATCTATAAAAAAAACTACCAAGCTTTTTCGACCTTTTTATTTTTATATGCCGGAACATATAAAAACATATTATAATAAACCCTCTTTTAAAAAAAATAAAATTAAAACTAAATTCTATGGCCCACCTTTCATTTCGCATATGATATATATATAACACATGTATATATTAAACTATCAAAACATTAAAGAACCCTTTCCGTCGGACTTCAAAAGTCTAAATAGATTGAATTTCAAACCAAATTCGCGTTCCAAAATGGGATGCTGACGTCTGCCTAATTTTAACTCGAATTCTCAATCCAATGTGCCCTATAAAAAATTCGTGTCCGGTTTTCAGGTTTTCAGATTCCCTTCAATTTCATGCGATCCAATATTAATGCTCCACGTGTCCTCCTTTTGAATTTACAAAACTGTCGGGTAAATTTCTGTTTGTTTAATTTCTGGTTGGTGAATTGCGTTAATGCCGGTTGTTGTGTTTAAATACAATCTTGTACAGAAATATGGCTGCGGCCGTCTACAAAAAAAACTTGCAGGAATTTTAAATGCTGAATTAAATTTCTGGATGGCATGCAAGCAACCTCCAAAAAAAATGTTGCTGCTGCATCCGTCCTTCTGCTGCAGCAGTTGAAGTTAAAATTCAACAGCACAGGGTTTAATAAGTGAGGGTGTAAAGGTAACTTTTTGTCGATGGTACCGGATTAAGATCATCTATTCATTTTTGTAGGGTCTTATGGTGTTTGGTTTTTTAGTTTTGGGTTGGGTTTATTGAGTCTAAGATAGTTTTTGAGTGAAAAAATTGCTATCGGGTATTAAAAAAATTTGGTTCTTTTGTCAAAATTTATGAGCTTGTTAGGAAATACAAAACTGACAATGGTTGTATCTTAAATTTGTGGAAAATAATTTGAAATGAAACCTTTTTGTTTAGGTTGTTGCAGCAGGTGCAAACCCCGTTCAAATTACTAGGGGCATTGACAAGACAATAAAGGCCTTTGTTTCGGAACTCAAAATTTTGTCAAAGGAGGTAAACGCTTGCCTTTTGAGTAGGCTGGTTTTCCTTTTTGCTGATGGTTTGGTGTATCTAATTGAATTAGTTGCCTAAGGTATTTTTGGTTGCAAACTCCTTTTAATTTTTCATACGTATTGGCCTTGTGGAATACATTTGATTGTGTGGTCTTGTTAGATCTACAACATTTGTAGTTGTTTAGTCTTATGGCCGAGGTGCACTTTTATTATGGAAATAGTCGATGCAATATTGTCATTTAATCCTTACTGCAGGGTAGCATGTTGAGAAGTTTTTTGTGAAACATTTGGTATTCAAAATGACACTTGATCCTATACAGCATCATGCACTTGTCTTCAAAATTCATATTCAAAGTGTGCCAGACAATTCTTGCAAAATTTCAAATATTTAGGTTGTTTTAAACCATTATCTTTTTCATGTATTGGATGCTGAAAATGTGAAAAAGACTTTGGTATGAAACCAACTGGTGAATAATTTCTAGCACAACAACCACTTCCAAGACATGATTTAGAAGTAGAACAAATGTGCTTATGAAGCATAGAAAGATATCCTTGATGCATTGTCAATGTTTGGCTAGGGTTATTTTTGGAGAAAATAACTCCTTATTCCTAGAATAATGATCTTCAATACAAGTAAATGCCAGAGAAGAGAGATCACCGTGTGACGCAACAAAACTGAAATTGGACCCCCAAGAAGAGCTGGTGTGTCTACAATCGCTCTGTCAGCATTTTCCCTTGGTGTACCCCGTTCTTTTCCTCCAGCCCGAGTCTTAATTGACTTCTTCTTTCTTCGGGTTTATTTATCAAATTCGTAGAATTTGATAAATAAATACTATCCACAATGGTTGGACTTTAATTTATATTCCCGAATTTATATTATCTCCAATCCTTGTAACCAATGTTTAACTTTCAACACTTTGTATTTATACTCCACGTTTCTTTTTAAATAAATAACTTGTAATGAACTTTCGGCTCTATATTTCACCACCCAGCCTTACAACAATCACGCTCCAGACTTATGCTAATTATCCGCCAATCGTTTAATGAAACAATTTCATTATACTCTGGCCCCACCTATATATATCAATAACCAATCAAACACTCGCATCATACCTGGCTATCCTCTGCACACCTTAGTTAACCTCCGGGCAAGTTCAACGTGCGACCACCGTCCGATGGCCCTTCTCCAAATCAACGACTCTTGGAAATTTCGCTCGGCTTCCAACGTCGGGCTTTAACGTGCGATGGCGTGGGTTAAACGGTTGTTTGCCGGGGTCACTTCACCACGTGTCGCATTCCCTATGGAATCGCTCGCGAATAGGAAATACCGCCTACTCCGCAAAAGCGGTGCGATATGGGCAACCCGCTTTTGTGATTCCGCTCGTGGTTTTGGTAGAGGGCTTGACCACGGGTGCATGTCTGGTTCCGCCATCCTTTTGTTTGTTAACTCATGTCCAATCCTCGGGTCAGGTTCCGAAAGCACAACAATTTTGTCTCTTTATTAAGCGGGATTTTAATATGTGTATTATCAAAGAAAACCAACACAAATTTTATAAGAAAATTGTTCTTAAGTCGAGCCCGCCGGACTTCAAATGGCGATAAACCATAATTCAAACCAAATTCGCGTTCCAAAATAGCCTGCTGACGTCGGCCAATTTTGTGACGCGAATTTCTTATCAAATTCGCCCTAATATTTTTCGGGTCCGGATTTCCACTGCGCAAGCGGCCCAAACAAAGATCCGCTCCAATCAATTTCTGCCACGTGTCCTCAATAAAAACTTGCCCTGCTCCCGGCTGCGGGTGCATTCGATGGCGTTTAAGGTGATGGGACATGGATATGGCGATTTCATATTAATCGTATTAACATTTAACGCTGTTCAATTAAGTTTTCACATCAAACCTGCATTAATTAATTTTTAACACTGTTCAAGATCGGACCTCCACTCCTCTGAGCGATTCCGCACGCTCCAATTTGATCCGGCCTTCGGCTCTCATTATTAATGATCAGAGATTCATTATGACGGGCGTCCTTTTATTGCATTGCAGACGGGTCGACATACAAAATGGCGTTTAGCCATGGTTTTTCACACAAGCCGGTTGCTGGATTACACTGTCTGGTAACTGTGACAATAAGGAGAAGTGGCCAGCGGAACTTCTGCCTAGACTTTGCTGCATATTTCCATTTCTCTCGGTTCTGTCTCTATCTGTCTTCCTCTGTTAATTAGAATTCTGCTTCTTCGTCTCTTGTGCCCACTGCGCCTGAGATTGCACCCATGCCTCGCGTGTGTCATAGGATGCGTTGCCGCAGGGGGAGCACTAGAGGTCAATCCCGGCGCGCTCCCTCCAGCACCTCAACAGAGATGACTTCCGGCCAGTCCAGTGATTATTACTTAGGTCGATATCCAAATACTAGAAGTGGGCGGGGTCGGCTTGTAGCATCTGGCCACCGTATGGATTCCCCTGCTCCTGGCTTCCCCACCGCTAGTTCACCTTCTCCCACGACGCGCACTGCGCAATTTTCCTTTGATTGCACTCTCAACCGCCCGTGAATCACAGCTGTAGTCACTGTGGTCTTCCGCGAGGAGGCCCAAACGGAGGAAGAATGCACCCGTCCGGCGGGTCTGAGCTCGGAAAAAGCCGGCCAGCATTCGGGCCTTCAGGAGGGGAGCCGTGGCATGCATGTGGAGGTAGCACCTAGCGATCCCGGACCTTCCGAATTAGGATGGTGCCGAATCGTGGAGGAACCAGCGGTGGATTAGTTTGGTTAATTTGTTTTTCTTGCTTAGCAGGCCCAGTTAATTGGGCTGCTTTTAGTTTATTTTACTGTGCTGGACCTTTAAGTAATATTTTTGAATTCTGTAAATTAAACGTTCAAGACTGGTTTCCCCGTATGAGGGAATTCTTCTTAATTTTTTGATTTTTTGATGACAAATTTTCCATGAGTATGGCCAGGCAATGTTTTTGACTTCGGTGTAATTTTATTCGCAATGTTAATAGATTAACTTTACTTTGAATTCTCACATGATTAGCGTTTTTCTTGATCTGTTCAAGGATTTTGGGTACTTTAATTTGTATTTGGAATAATGGACGTCGGTACTCTATCTGTTGCTTTACTGTTCCACATACTACTATTTCACTTTCTTATAGATGCCTCGGGCATATTTGAATGCTTTCTCAGATTGTCGATAATCTCCATGTGGACCGTTACCGGATTTTATATCATGTCCCTGTATGTGACATGGGGTATTTTTCTATCATTGTCTGGGGTGGGACTTCCACTTTTCTGGATGGATATTTGGGTTCCAATCTTCAGATGTGAAAATGTAATGACTTCATGGACCGTTTTACTTCATATAATATATTCAAAACAACGTTTTTTCTCTTGTGAAAAAAAATGATTAATGTTTATCACTCTACCTTCAAAACTAGCGATGCTGGTTTATTGATATGGTCTGATGGTATTTTTATATTTTGGACATATCACACTCCTCACATGATTAGCGTTTTTCTCTGTTCAAGGATTTTGGGTACTTTAATTTGTATTTGGAATAATGGACGTCGGTACGTACTCTATATGTTGCTTTACTATTCTACATACTGCTATTTCACTTTCTTATAGATGCCTTGGGCATATTTGGATGCTTTCTCAGATTGTCGATAATCTCCATGTGGACCGTTACTGGGTTTTATATCAAGTTGCTGTATGTGACATGGGGTATTTTTCTATCATTGTCTGGGGTGGGACTTCCACTTTTCTGGATGGATATTTGGGTTCCAATCTTAAGATGTGAAAATGTAATGACTTCATGGACTGTTTTACTTCATACAATATATTGAAAACATCGTTTTTTCTCTTGTGAAAAAAAAATGATTAATGTTTATCACTCTGCCTTCAAAACTAGCGATGCTGGTCTATGTTGCTGGTTTATTGATATGGTCCGATGGTCTTTTTATATTTTGGACATATCACACCATATCACACTCCTC
>JAXQQM020090771.1:0-37316 GCA_034641835.2 Pinus albicaulis
TTGTCAAACCAGGAGGTAACTCCTCAAATCTGCAATGTATATTAGCTGAAGAATGTACATGCTTATATAGATGGGAAGTGAGGCTATTGGGATTCAGCTCCCAATGACTCTTGGCCTTCCTTATCTCCTAATAATAAATAATATACAAAAATAAATGTGCACACCCATCCATAGGATTAAGTGTCAACATTCCCCCCTTTAATCCGAAGGGATGTTGGTGAGTCCAAGCATCGATCTGAACTTTTCAAACTTCTCTCTTCCAAGTGCTTTGGTGAAGATGTCAGCAGTTTGCTCATTTGTGGAACAATGATGTAGATGGATGGTCTTGGCCTGAACATGATGTCGAATGAGATGGTACTTTGTATTGATGTGTTTTGTTCGATCATGGAACTTTGGGTTCTTGGCCAACTTTATTGCAGAAGTGTTGTCGATCATGAGTGGAGTGGAATACATTTGTTTCATCTGCAAATCTTCCAGGATTTTCCGGAGCCACACAATTTCCTATGTTGCTTCAGCTGCTGCCACATATTCTGCCTCGGTCGTGGAATCTGCTGGAACTGACTGTTTGCGTGATCTCCATGAGACAGCTCCTGATCCAAGACTCATGGTGTAACCTGTAGTAGACACGCCTGTTTCTTTGTCGCCATCAAAGTCTGAATCAGAGTATCCGGTCAAGATGAAGTCGCCTACCTGTGTATATTTGAGTCCAAAGTCTTGAGTCCCCTTCAAGTACCTTAGTACTCTTTTTGCAACAGACCAATGTCCTTCACAAGGTTTTTGCATGAACCTTGAGAGGATTCCAACAGCAAATGAGATGTCAGGTCTGGTGGTGGTCAGATAGATAAGACTTCCTACAAGCTGTCTATACTTAGTTGCATCCTCAAATTCCTTCCCTTCAACCGATGTGAGCTTCAAGTTTTGTTCCATTGGAGTGCCTAAGGGTTTACAATCATCCATGCCAAATTTGTTCAAGAGATCTCCAATGTACTTCTTCTGAGAAAGAAAGATGAATTTAGGATGTTGAAGTACTTCAATACCCAAATAGTAATGAACATGACCCAAATCAGTCATTTCAAAACCTTTCTTCAACTCTTTCTTCATGGATGCAATATAGCTCTCATTGTTTCCTGTTACCAAAAGATCATCTACATATACCACAAGATATACAACTGTTTTTCCAACTTTCTTAACAAACAAGGTTGCATCATCAAGATCAAAGTGTTTGAAATCAAGTCTCAGAAGATGCTCGGTCAACTTCTCATACCAGGCTCGTGGTGCTTGCTTGAGGCCATACAAGGATTTCACAAGTTTGCAAACTTTGTGTTCTTGACCCTTTATCACAAATCCTTCTGGCTGGGACATATAAAATTTCTCCTTCAGATCTCCATTCAAGAACGCTGTTTTTACATCCATCTGATGAACTTTCCATCCACTCTGAGCTGCTAAGGCAAAGAGAGTCCGGATGGTGGTCCATTTTGCTGTGGGAGCAAACGTTTCTTCATAATCAATTCCTTCCTTCTGTGCGAATCCTTTTGCCACAAGCCTGGCCTTGTGCTTTTCAAGTGAGCCGTCTGCTTTGTACTTGTTCTTGTAGACCCACTTGCAGCCAATTGGTTTCGCTCCCAAAGGCGGATCAACCAGCTTCCAAGTGCCATTCTTTATCAATGCATCATACTCCTTCTGCATCGCTTCTTTCCATTCATCATGAGAAGCGGCTTCTTTGAAGGAAGTTGGTTCATGATCCGTAGACAAACTCAATTCACAGTTATAAGCAATATCCATATCAACAGGAGAATCAGAATTATCTACATCACCTTCGATTTCTTGAGTGGAACTTCTTGTTCCTGTTTTTCCAACCTCATCGGGATGAACATCCTCCAGTGTCTTTGTCAGCCATTTGGGAGGACCTTTCTGAGATGGCCCAGGCTGGTCACTTGACTGAGTTGGGATTGATTCAAGATTCAATCTCCCAATTCTGTCAATCACATCATTCAATGTGTCATCCGTGGTTGTTTCTTCATGTGGGGGAGAGTGTGGTTCAGAAAATGATTCCACAATTTGATTCAATATCGGAATCCCCCCTTCAAGGTGTGGAATCACATTATCAAATTCTTTGAAAGACTTTGCATGTGTGAATCTATCCAGGCGATCAAGTTGCCGCTCAACAACCTTGTCACTCTTCGATGATTCAAGAAATATGACATCTCTTGCTATCACAAACTTCTTATTTGCTTCATCATAGAGACGATATCCTTTGGAGGTATTGGAGTACCCCAAGAAGATACATTTTCTGCTTCTAGCACCAAGTTTGTTCCTTTGACCCTTGGGTATCAAGGCATAACAGGTGGACCCAAAGACCCTAAAATGCTTTACCGAAGGAATGTGGCCATGCCACATTTCAAAAGGAGTTTTATTTCTAATTGAACTTGAAGGACACCTATTCTTTATGTAAACAGCACATAGAACTGCATCAGCCCAAAACATCAATTTTACATTCTTGAAAAATAACATGGAGCTGACCATATTTAAAATGGTTCTGTTCATTCTTTCAGCTACACCGTTCTGTTGTGGATTATATGGCACAGTGGTTTGATGTTTGATTCCATGTTGACGAAGATAATTTTCAAATTCGGTTGAAGTGTATTCTTTTCCATTATCAGTACGTAGAGAGCCAATATGTGTTTGTGCATCATTTTCAATCCATACATGAAAATTCTTGAAAGTTTGAAAAGCATCAAACTTATTCTTCAGTAAGTAAATCCAACACATCCTGGTGTAGTCATCAATAAATGTCATCATGTATTTGTTTCTATTTGCAGAAGCAATAGGCATAGGGCCACATAAATCTGAATGAACAAGTTCAATTTTCCTATGTGCTCTTGAGTGTGAATCATGAAATGGCTGTTTGCTATGCTTTCCTAGAATACATGCATCACATTCCTTAGGTTTTCTAGGAATTGTAGGCAGACCATCAACACCATTTTTCTTCAACAAACGAAGGCTGTCATAATTTAAGTGTCCAAATCTAGCATGCCATAAAAGACTTGATGGAAATGTACCTTCATCATGATATGAACTGAAAGCAAAGTTTTGAGCATGAGCAGATGAACCTTTCAGCTTCAAAAGTCTCCCTTGTTCTATTCCCTCCATGACAAGTGAGTGATCTGATGCTGATCTGACCTCTGCCTTGCCATCAAACAAGTGAACTGAGTGTCCTTGCTGCCGGATTTCGATCAGGGACAGCAAGTTTCTCTTCAACTCCGTGAGGTATAGAACCTCATGTAGGATATGATCAGGAAGACCAGGCAGTTTAAGCCTGACTGTGCCAAGCCCTGATGGCTTGAGTTTGGATTTATCTCCGAAATATACTGCTCCATCAACTTTGTCAGTGAAATCTTCAAAAAAATCTTTTCTAAATGTCATGTGACATGTTGCTCCTGAATCTAGCAACCAATCATCTCTCCATGAAGTAAATGAAACATCAAAGAGGTTTTCAGCTACTCCATTGTTACAATGTGCTAGAACATAGTGAGCGGATTTAGGTGCTTTACCTTTGTCTTTGTCATTGGTTTTACCTTTGTCTTGATTTCTGTGCTGCTCAATTTTGTTCCATGGTGTTCTGCATTTGGGTGCATCATGTCCATCTCTATTGCAGCGTGTGCAATGAAGATGGGATTTGTCAGCTTGTCTGCCCCCCCTTTATGTGAAGTTCCTTCTTCCTCTTCGTCTTCTGCCACCTCTTCCTCTGGATGAATCTGGAGCATGATTCTTTTCTCTATGTGCCAAATATGCAGCCTCTTCGGAAGATGAAGGGACTGCCATCTTCCCAAAAGCTTTCTCTCTTTCTGCAAACTTCTGCTCAAGTTTATCAAAGGTGATTTGTTCAAGGTTTCCACTTGCTTGCAAAGACTCAAGATAATGTGAGTAAGTCGGATATAATGCCTTAACATATGCTATGAGAGGTATTTCCATTTTTACACCAGTGTTTTGAATGTCATGCATTATAGATCCTATTTCTGAAGCTAAAGCAAGGGGATCATCATTCTTCATTTCAAGACTGAACAGCTTAACCATCAATTGAACATTTTCTAATTCTGAGTGTGAGTCATAGAGTTCCTTTAGTTTCTTCAAGGCTTCAAAGGCATTTGAGAATGATGAAATATGGCGACTCACCTCTTCACTTACTGAAGCTGCAATCAAGGCATAGGCCTTGCAGTTCTTGTTTTCCCAGATGGCAAGCTCTTTGTCTGAAGTGGGCTTCTCTGGTGGATTTTCTGCTTGTCCTTCACAGATTCCTCTCCACATCTCATTAAAAATCAGTGTGTGTTTAATCTTTCGAGACCATTCAAGATAGTTCTCTTTTCCAGAGAGAACTATCCCAACAATAGAGATGAGAGAATGCATTAGACTGCTGAAAAAATCTTCTGAAGAGGAAACAAATTCTGCTATAAAAACTTCAAACTCTTGAAATATTTCAAATACAGAGGCAAAAACTCTTGCTGGAAAAAAAAAATTTCTGAGTTAAAAATTCTTTCTGGAAACTATATCTGCTCAGAAAACTTTGCTGGAGACTGAATTTTAAAAAAACACCCTATGCTAGAGACTGAATTCTGCATAAAAAAAAAATGTATTTTTTGTTTTTTGTTTTTGGGAAAAAATGTATGTGGGAAAAAAAATGATTATGAATGGAAAGTGGTGGAATTATATGGAAGGGAGGGCGATATTGAAAAGGGCGTAATAGCATGTGAGGGGCGGTATATATATATAGGGAATTGGGAGGGGCGATATATATATATAGGGGATTGGGAGGGGGCGCATACCAAATAACAAAACACCAACGTATTTAACTGTTACGAAAGGAGGGGGCGTTGTTAATACAACCCATATGACAATACTATGTATGAGAAGAGGGCGGTGTTGTATTAAAGGTGGAGGGGCGGACAGACAGCGGCGGTGTGAATTACATACAATGCATTAATAACAAAATACGATGTCAAACAGTATCGAACAGCGTTTTAAATATTTCAAACCACCATGTCAAACACGATGTCAAACAATATGGAATGGAGCGGTATTAAAAAATGGGCAATGTATTGTAAATGGAGCGGACTGTATGCAAACAGTGTGGAGTATGATTTGAAACCAGCGGAGGGAAATGCTGTAAGCTGTATGCGCAGAGGAGTGTGAGGGCGTTTCAAATGAGAAAATGAAACGATGGGACAAGGGCCTAGAGCGGCAGGTGAAGCGTTCGATGGGAGGGCGCGCAGGGAACGGGAGAGTGAGGGCGATCGATAGCAGGTGCGGGAGGGTGAAGTGCAGGCGGTGTGTTAGGCGTTGAAGCCCGAGTGGGAATGGAGGTGTGCGCAGAAATGAGCAGCGGCAATCTTCTTCCCATCAGCAAAATTACGATTCACATTCTATACCCATACATCCTCTTCTTCCACTGGTGAATAGCCTTTTGGAATCCACCACCAGGCAGCGCGAAATGTTGCAGCAGCTCCTGAACACTATAGAAGTAGAATATCACACCGGTTCAACTGCGAGAGAGTGGGAGCTTGAGCAGCGTATCACTGAACTGCAAGGGAAGGCGTAGGGAGAGGGCGTAGGGAGAGGGAGAGGGCGCAGGGATGAGGGAAGGCGTAGGGAGAGGGTGAGGGAATGGAGTGAGGGGAGAGGGCGTAGGGAGAATGAGTGAGGCCCAAAAGGGCGTTACGTAAAAAAAATTTGAATTTGGATCTGCAGAAGACAGTTGCAGGACTGCTGGACTGGCAGAGCCTGCAGTTTGCAGATTGACAGAGCCTGCAAATGTCAGTGCTATTTAGGGAAAAAAATGCAGAATAACAGTCTAGCAATTAGGAGCAGCAGAAAACAATTAATAAAATTGACTGAGCAAAGGGTAGGGAGTTACACCACAGGGCAGAAATGCCAAATGTGGAGCTGGCTCTGATACCATGTCAAACCAGGAGGTAACTCCTCAAAACTGCAATGTATATTAGCTGAAGAATGTACATGCTTATATAGATGGGAAGTGAGGCTATTGGGATTCAATATTAGCTGACGAATGTACATGCTTATATAGATGGGAAGTGAGGCTATTGGGATTCAGCTCCCAATGACTCTTGGCCTTCCTTATCTCCTAATAATAAATAATATACAAAAATAAATGTGCACACCCATCCATAGGATTAGGTGTCAACAATAATGATATTTGGATGGACGCTACTTATGTAATCTTGTGTGTTGCTTGGATGCAGATTCTGGATTCTCACATTCCTTCAATGAAGCAACGTGTCCCCAAGTAGAGCCAAATGTTGACCACACTTTGTCAACTACCCCATAGCAGTACACCCCCATTTTTTCAAATGGGATTCGTCATGTTCGACGTGGTCGCACCATTCAAATTCCATCACCAGACGACAGTTTTTATAAATGATGTAAACCCATTCTGCATGTTTATGATGTAAATGATCTAAGTAAGACCGTCAATGTATGTAAGCCTAGTATGTTGTTGATGATCTCTATCCTAGGAGGTTTTTTGTCTCACTGATTCACATAAGTGATCGGCAGAGTTTTTCCCTCCAGCCTCACCCCAAAGCTAGGGTGGATTTTGTCATCAGCATTAAGTGAGTCCTAGTGTTTTCTATCGAGTCCTTGTAAAAGTAGTATGAGCTACTTGGTCTACTAGATCATGTTTTGAGTCGCAGAATTGGGTATTTATTTGAGGGATGGGTATTCCCCCTTCATGTATGTAAATGTATTATCTCATGTAAAGAGGGTTGGAAAAAATAATTATAATCCTCTCTCAGTCAATTAATTAAATTTTCTGGTCAATTAATTTTAAAAAATCTTAAACCAGAAATTTAATTAATTTAAGGTCCTAAGTTAGGATTAAATATTTAAAGGCAAAATTTGTGGGTCCTTGGAAAATGATTTTGAGAGCCCCAGGCCAAGGGAATATTGAGAATTTTAAGAAATTTTGGACCCTTGGGCCTTGGTGGTTAAGTCAAAGTCAAAATTTTGAGGTAATTAACTCAAAAATAATATTTTTGAGTTAATTAAAATTGAATTAAATGATAAATTCGTTTTTTCCCCAAAAGTTTAATTTCAACGCTCCGGATTAAAAGATAATTAAATCTTTTGGACGATTGAGATTATTTTGACGAGGATCATCCAAACTAGCCATTAGAGATCTTGTCCTATAAATTTAGAGGTATTTCTCATTCTTGAGTCATCCGATCTCAAGATCGTGCACTTGTTTTTAGAAACTCTTGTAAATTTTTTTGAGGAATAAAGCATAAAGACTTTGGGGTTACAAATCTTAATGTTTCTTCTCAGATCTATGTGGTGAATTGTCTCTAAACTCTGCTACTTTGTTTCTTGCATTTTATGGTTGATGGCCTTCATGGATTAATCTGCATACAGGTATCTTATGCAGTTTTCTGGGTTTATAAAATAACATTTTGATTTTTCCGAAAAGGTCTCATGTTGTTTTCTTAAATCTCTATCGATCTAAGGTCTGGATCTAAGTGTGGAGGGAAATTTTTCTTAAGATTGAGTGTCTGGGGAAGTCTTCAGTTGGACCAGCCGACTCTCAATAAACATGAATCTGAAAAGCTCATTATTTGTTAAATTTCAAGTCTATCTTACGAAATTGGTGGTTTTGCAGGGTTTTTTAAGGCTTGTGCTTCTCACTAAAATTTTAAATCTCTAAAAGTTGTGCCAAAATGAATTCAGATCTGACCATGAGGGTTTTAAAATCTGTAAATTAGTTTGTATATTTGTAAATTTTTCAAATCTGTAAATTAGTTTGTATATTTGTAAATTTTTCAAATCTGTAAGAGTTTAATCGTTTCTTGGTGTGTGTATCTTTCAGATCCGGCTGGTTTCTTGCAGGTTCTGGGTTTAAATCGAATTTTTTTTTTTAAGATCTAAGGCAGATCTAGCCTCCAAAGGCCAAATCTGGCCTCAAACTGCTACTGTGGGCAAGATTTGGCATTATTTAATTTAAAAGAAGATAAGGATCTGAGTTTTAGTCGATTGAAGAAGAATTTGATGGAAAATTTTTAATTTCTAAGTTTGTTGGGTAAAGTTTATGCGTACTGGGTGCATCAAAATCTTTTTGTCTTCGCTACAAAATAAAACGTTGTCCAAATCTGTTGTGCCCTAGCATCTTTTCTGCTGCCATCGAGACTCTGTTCGATCTGCAAAAACCTTTCTCCTCTTCAGTTGACCTTACCCTGACAACGTCCCTCATCAGTCTCTAATTCTCTCTTTTCTATCCGTTCACCCATCCAACGAAACCTTTCCTCCATTGCCCTTGCCATCTGCAACGGTTTCTTTTTCCTGCAAATCAACTCATTTCCCTTGTCATCGTTGTTTCTTCTCCTCCACGCTGTCAAACAGCTCCAGCCTTGACGTCCCTTCAATCTGCCATATCAGCTGCATTTCATTCCTATCCGATCCGTCTCTGCATCGAGCCTTCCTCACGCCTTCCGAGCCAATGCTCCCTCACGTGGTCATTTCCTCTCACGCCGTCACCTGAAACCTGGCCCTCCGTCTTCATTCCTTCTTCAACCTCTCTCTTCGCCGTCTCACGTCGACCTGCAATCGAACAAATGCACACGTATGTTCAAAATTCACATGTATATGCGTTAAAAATTTTTAGTGCGGTTTTATTTTTTTTTATTTTGGGTTAGCATTTAGTTGTAATTCGATTTTGATGTTTTAATTGTTAGTTTCAATTTAATTGAGTTTTAAGGTTTAGTTTGGTTATAATTTTAATTTTGATTTAGAATAGTTTAGATTTTAAATTTAATTTGTTTTTAACCTTAGTTTTAATATTGTTAGACTTAGATTTTAATTTTAGATCTAACTTTAGGATTTAGATTTACGTTTTAACTTAGATTTAGATTTAATTTAAAAATATTAAAAAAAAATAATAAAAAAAAATATAAAATTTTCAAAATTCTAAAATATTAGAAAATACAAAAATATAAAAAATTCCAAATTTTCTATAGTCAAATGTGCTAATTTTATTTTTATCTAAAGTTTCACTGTGGAACATTTTGATTTTTGAGCTGGGTAATATTGGAAATTTTTCAAGCATCTAGCATTCTCATGTTATTGTTATTCATGATTGTGGCATTTTTCAATTAAATATCATTGTGATCAATCGTGTTTTAATAAGCAACGGTTAATTGTCACTTACTTGTTTATAATTGCATAACGGGATTTTGTTTGAATCCATCAAGGGCACGGGTCTTAAATGTGAAATCTAATTTAGATTTGTGAATCCTGTTAATTTTATCAAGTATTTGGTGTTTTAGCTGTGTCTCCCAGATTTGTCCTCTTCATTTATAATAGGGTCTACCTCCCTTAGCTTGCAAGGAGACAGCTTAAATAGAGAAATTGGGGATCGGGGTGACAGCCCCCGATCTTAGCCGTTGTCGCGGTGCCTGGACAATCTGTGCGACAACAAGGCTCCAACCCTGGCCTCGTGGTCGGCCCCAAATAAATCTCCCCAAACACCGGTGGCATACTCCGTCAAGGATGGATCGTGATCTCCGGGGTGCACCGTCCGTCTCGTAGTCCCCGCCTTCCTCGATGCACGTTAGCCCACTGCCCACTCTATGTCTCCCTTAAGGAAGACTGCCTCCATCCGATGAGCCGAAACAGTCTGAGGCGGATATGTGCGCTATCCCCATATCTTCTCATGCCTCCCTGTCTTCTCATCATCCCACTCTATCTCTAGGGCCTTCCAATCTGTCGTGACCTTCCCTAGAGTAATAAGCCACTGAACACTTAGTACCATGTTGGTGTCCGGAATATTGACCACGAAAAATTGATCAGTCAGTGTGTAGGTGCCCATCGTCATTGATAACTCTGGAACATAACGAGCACACATCATGGTCTGATCTCCTGGGACCAAAACTGAGAATCCATCGAAGCTCTCTGTCTGTATACCTCTCCGCTCAACCATCTGTGTATCGATGAAGTTGTGGGTTGCCCCACTGTCAACCAAAACTGATACTCGCTGGCCACGTACTGTCCCCCGTACGTGTAGCGTCAAATACTTGGGAACTCCTCGCAATGCTGCAAGGGCCCCCACCGGTAGGTGCAAAAGCCACACCACCTGCTGGTGGTGGTGGAGGTGGCAAAGGACCCTGCGCTGCATGACTGTCTCCTGCCTCCACGTCATCCTCCTCATCCTCTTCCCCACTGCTCTCGAAGAAGACCTCAATAAAATGTGCTTTGCCAACAGCACATCTATGTCCCGGTGCCCACGGCTCCTGACAGGTAAAGCACAACCGCTTCTTCTTCAGCTCCCTCCTGGCATCATCATCTATCTGTGCCCGTCCTGGATTCCCCTTTGGAGGTGGAATCCTCACATCCTTCCCCTTGGACTGGAAAGCCTGTCTCTGGGGATAAGGTGTCCGGGTCCTGGGTAAGGCATCCTGTAAATCCCGGGTCCGGCTAATAGCAACATGGAGTGTGGCTGGTCTACTAGATCTGACTAGACCCCGAAGTGGCTCTGCTAACCACTCAACAAACATGTAAATCATCTGCGCCGCGGATAGATCTAGCACCATCACTGAAACCCGCAAGAAGTTTGCAATGTATGTCTCTGGGCTCCCGGTCTGTTTGAGCCTCGTCAGCTCAACAAAGTGCTGTTCCGGATCCCTCCGGTCAAATCTCTCTATCAACCGCCTGGTGAACTCGGCATACGTCGTCACTGTAGAGTGTCCGAGTGTAACCATCCCATGGAACCACCAGTCTTGGGCCTCACCATCTAAATGTAATGTCGCCACCTTGATGGCCTCCGTCTCTGACATCTGGTTAAGCTGGAAATAGATGTCCAGCTTCTCCACCCAAGACTTCGCCGAACTGTGTGATGAACCATCAAACGTAGGCAAGTGGAATCTGCTAGCTGTGCGGTGGGTATCTCCATCATGATAATGCCGGTGCCCTCTATGATGGTCGCGGGGTCTATTGTCCCTCTGAAGCTAAACAAAATCTCTAAACGAGAGTGCATCCTTGAACTCCTGCCCATAGGCCTGATACTCTGCAAAATAATCACCCATATGGTCGGGCTCTGTCTCCTGCTGGGCTCCTGCCTCGGTGTCTGCTCCTAGAAAAGTGGGCATGGTAGAGCGTGTAGGCGCATGTGAAGCCATCTGCTGAGTAGTATCACGCTGAGTAGCACCATGCTCCGGCAAATGGTGAGATGTACCCGATCCCTCACCTACCCGAAAAACCCGTGGGGTCTCACGTTGTCTAGCCTCCACAACGGTGAACCTCTGACCCATCACCTCAATCTGTCTCACTAGATCCTGCACCGATTTGAGGAGTGCCTCCCCAAACTGTTTTGCCTCACTATCATCTGCCATCGGCTCTCTCTGCTCTGAATCTAACACATGCTTCTCCTGTTCTGCGTCTATCAGATGCTCCTCTTGTTTTGTGTCCACCACCCGAACACAGTCTCCCTCTCCGTAGGTGTTCTCCAACCTACGCTCAAGATCTCTTTACTTCCTGCCTCTGTAACAAATGTAGGGCCTCTTCTCCAGTGTCATAGACAACTAGCTCCACAAGCTGAGCCAGAACTATGCTCTGGTACCACTGTAATATCCCGTTTCAGGGATATCTCTAAAACACAAGCAAACTCCAACCAGAGATGGACTGGGAGGGCGTTTAACAGATATTTCACCTCTGAGAAGAGGATGAGATCTGGAGGCTACCTGGCCCTTTCCAGACTCTGTCTAAGAGTATGAGGAAAACACACCAAGTGGTATAGAACTAGAATGCCCGAAGATATAAAATAACAGTAATGCAGACATACAATAGCATAGATAGAATGTATAACAAATGCTCCAGAAATATAGAGAGAGAATGCTAAGCCATTTTATTATACTGAGAAATATAATGAAGTACAATAGGTGATCAGAATGATGGCACCTAGACTTGCTCAAGGCAAGTGAAGAAATACTCTGAGAATGTCCAAGAAATGGCTGCTCTCTGAACTACGTCCCAACTGCTGGAAAACTGCTGTGTAGCTACTACTGCTGAAATGAACTGATGATTTGGGGCTGATCCCCTCGCCGGAATGAGCTGAAAATTTGGAATCCACCTCTACTCATCAATCACAGCAAAACCCAGAAATCATATCTGAAATGGCTGACCCCCGAAAAACACCCCCGTGGGGAATTACGCTGTCCTCCAAGGCTCTGTGCAGAGGCTGAATAGAAACCACTGAAATGCAGCCTCAAACTCCACCAAAATCCTCCAACAGGCAAGGGATGGTCCCTCGCTCAATCTCCAAGCTCAAAACCCCTGCAAGAAACTCAATCTGAAGCTCCCCGAGAATGGACTGCGTCCTCCCTCTCAAGATTGCGCAGTCTCTGAATACCCAACTCCACGGAAAAACCCAAACATCAATCCTCCCACAAACAATGATGAAACTACCTTACTCGAGCAGGCACTCGAAGTCCCCTGGGGCTAAGGGTGAGATCTCCGATCGGAGACACTCGTTGCACTGAACAGTGCTGTAGACAGGCTAAACAGCCAGCGTGCTCAAGAAGTCGAAGTGACTAGCTCCAAATGCATAAACTCGAATGAATGAAATGAGGAGGCTCCTCCCTCTTTTATAACGTTGGCCTCTCTCCAAACCCTAAGGCCTATCTCCTCAACGTAGCCTCCCTCTTGCCACGTGCTCCTCTCCATCTGCGCAGTCTCTCCTAGTGCATACGTGGGCCCCCTCTCTACGTGGTCCTTGGCCCCCCTTGGCTCCCTTTAAGTTACAACATTGTGCTACTAGGGAGTGACTTTTATTCCCAAAAGTGAGTTATGTCCTCTCTACTCACCTTTTTATTTATAAATAAGCTATAGACGACAAAATTGAGCAAAATCGAATATTCCAATTAGCCATTGCTAATTAGGAATATTACATCTGACCAGTCCCAGTTTGACCGATTCCAGGTTGAAACCCAGTTAATTAGGTCCACCGGTCCGGTCATATGTTCCGGTTTTTTAAACTATGGTGTAGGGAGCCATGGGCCTCCACATCAGTAGACAACACTCCATGGATCCCCAGAGATGTTCAGAGATTGCTTGAGATCCACCTATTGGACGAGGAAGATGCACCTGGTACACCATGTGGTCCCATTTCTTATCAAAGACAATTCATCAAGGACAACTCAAGAATCCAAGTTTTAGCAGGATTTTAGGGATTGGGAAACTCCTTTACAAGTGGGTCCTTCTTCCTCTTTGGACACTAGGTGACACAGTGACCAAACTCACCACATCTGAAGCACCTTACCTTCGACAGGTCCTTCTTCACTCCCTTTGAGTCTTGTTGCTGACTGAGACTTTTCTTCGCCTTTCCCTTACCTGCAAGAGCTACATTCTCTTCTTCCTTCTCCACCTTTGGTCCCTTGCTACTGCCGCTGATAGTACCTTTTGCAAGGCTAAGCCTTAGCTCCTACTAAATGAAGTCATCCCATAGGCGATCCCAACCTGGAAGTGTGTCTCGTTCATAAATTACTTGGACGAATGTATGCCACTCCTTTGAGAACCCGTTGAGTGTCGTGCACACCAATTTACTATTTGAAGGTTTCTCTCCTACAACTACAAGTTTGTCTCTGATTTTCTGAATCTTGGTGAGGTAGGGTGTATCATCCTTACCCTTCTGCATTTTGACTGACCTCAACTTCTCCTTGAGAATCATTTTTCGATTCTTAGATGGATCTTCGTACAACCTCACAACGACATCCCACATGTCCTTTGTTGTATCCTTATTCGCTATATGATCCCAAACTCCGTGTAGGACCATCGTCTTGGTCTTGGCCATCTCTTTCTTGAAGGTTTCCAGTTGTTGTGGATCTACCAGCTATGCCATTACATATGTGACAAATTCCTTCAAGCCATGCTCATCCAATAGGAATTGCATTCTAGATTTCAAGACGCCAAAATTAGAGGCTTCGTCAAGTCTGTCTTGATCTCTAAGTCTTGTTATGGCCATCTCTACGAAACTCATAAACTGCAGAACTATATGTTGAAAGCCTCCTCCTTCCGCCAGCCTACGTTGGCCTTCCTGCTGCACTCGCACTCCCTGTTAGAAATGCGCAGATCTGCTCTTGCACTTGCTTATGATGTTCTTCTCGGATGTAATATTTTGAATAGGAAGTAAACATCAATATAAAGCAACATAAACAAAAACTACAACAAATAGAGAGACACCATGTAAAGCACTGCAAACATTGAGAAAAGCTGAGCCATTTTGATTTTAGTATAAATCTGAAAGAGGGAATGAGTGCAAGAGGTGATCAGAATGATGGCACCTTGGCTTGCTGAAGGCAAGCTGAAATAACTCTCAAACCCTGCTAAGAATCGCTACTTCTCCTTTGGACTATGTAACTCCCTGAGCTGCTGCTGTTGGAAAACGCTGCTTCTGCTGGAATGGAGTTGCTCTTTGGGGCCGTTCCCCTGCTCAGAAAATTGTGAAACTACGGATATGAACTCTCCTCCAAAAACCCGGAAAAATCTAGGAAGGAATTCCGGAAAGGCTGACACCGGAATCTGACCTCCTTGGGAAAATTACGCACTCCTAGTGAGTACGCTGGCCTCTGAATTGAATGGCTAGAAATGCTGGCCTCAAACTACTCCAAAAGATCACTTGTGAAGGGTTGATCTCCTCACACATCTCCTGAACTGAAAATGTTGAATGCCCCTCTCTCGGAGCTACCCTCCTCCAAGACTGCGTAACTCCTGTGAGAGACTGCGCTGCCTCAAAACTATGTAACTCCTGGATGGCAAATGCTGCATTCTCTGCTCTGAAAACTCAAGGTAAAGCTCCTCACTTGAACGGGCACTCGAAGTCCCCCGAGGCTGAGGTTGGGATCTTTGCTCGGAGACACTCGTGTGCTGAACACACTTGCAGACTTAGCTAAACAACGTAAGCGTGCTCAATATCTGTTACACAAAAGTTCTGAAGATGCATAATAGAATGAATGAGTAGCTAGCCTCTCCCTCCTTTTATGCTTGAGACCCTAACTCTCCCTTAGGTTCCACTATGTTGCGTTGTCTCCTCTTGCCACACTGCCCTGCCTACTCTGCATTGTCTTGGCCCACGCTGCCACTGAGCTGCCTGGCCCACGTTGCCTCTGCACTGTCCCTCTCCCTTGTGAAAAATCCTAGATCCGGATTCCTATTGCAATAAATCCAAATTACTTCTTCTATTATGTTTCATAATTATTTCATTACTGTGAAATATCAAAGTAATTTCTGAAGCAATCTACACAAATAATGCTGCGGAATAAATCTAAGTGCTAAAACAATATGAAAAAAATACAATGAAAAGCATCCACATGTGACACAGTGATTTTTGGACTAAGTCCCCAGAAAAAAACCAACTTGGGAAAACCGATGCAACAGATCTGAGGGTTCGTATTATTAAGCAGCAGAATCTTGAATACAACTAGGGTGCCAACATCCGGCAAACCCTTCACAGAAATCTAGACAATCTGGTGAAAAATGTGAGATATGCCTCTCTCTGCAAGTCTTCAGCGGATCTGACAGCGTTAGTGAAGCCCTCACTGCCTCTACGTGATTGCCTACGCTCATATCTGCTGCACCAGTTTTCCCGAGTTGGGTTTTTCCGGGGACAATTGTCCAAAAATAACGGTGTCTATGTGTGAATACTGGTGCTATTTCTTTCATGTTGTTTATTTATCGTGAAGTCTGTAGCATATTTTATTTTGATATTTAACATAGAAAAATGCTAAATAGTTGTGTGAGAATGCAATAGAAGAAATATAATCAGTAGCTACAATAGAATTCTACATTATAGAATTTTCACATGGTATCAGCGCTGTCAAATCCAAAGGAAGCAGAGTTAGAGAAGGGACTGCGTAATCCAGAAGCTTCAGAAGGGACGCAATGCAGAGAAAAGAAAGCACAGATAAGTATGGCAGACTTAGATGTTTTATCCTTTAGGTTAGAAGAGGATTGTGCATATTTGTCAAGTTCAACATCTGCAGGAACCTGGTATATTGATAGCGTGGCTTCAACTCATATGACTGGAGTACAAGAATATTTCTCGAGCTATAGGGAGAAACAGATGAACTTCCAAATCACTATGGGGAATAGCACGAAATGCACTTCAGTTGGGAGAGAAGCCATAGTGTTTCAGATGGAAGCCGGAACCAGTGTCAAGATCACAGATGTACTACATGTGCCAGGGCTAAGCATGAATTTAATCTCAGTATCTCAGTCGCAGGACAAAGGGTATGACATACACTTTGCCGGAAAGAAGGTATATGTCAAGCACCCTAGTTGGAAGCAAACAAGGAAGATTGGAATTAGAAGCAACAAACTATACAGGTTGCAGCTTGAGTCTCTGATGGCACTAATCAGTAGTAATATTGAAGACAAGAAAGTGTTGAATGAATTTTGACATAGAAGAATGGGACACTTGCACCATGGTGCATTGAAATTGCTTAGAGAAACAGTTGATGGGGCACCTGTTCTCAGTATGGAGCATGATGATGTATGCTGAGGATGTGTACTTGGGAAGTATGCTAAGGCAACTTTTCCCAGAAGTGAAAACCGATCAACAAGCATATTGGGACTGACACACTTAGATATATGTGGACCTATGTCCACTAACACTCTCAAAGGTGGAAAATATTTTGTTACATTCATCGATGACCACTCCAGGAAAACCTGGATCTACTTCCTAAAGACTAAAGATGAAGTCTTCGAAAAGTTCAAAGAATTCAAAGCTCTTGTTGAAAATATGATGGGGAAGAAAATCAAGACGTTGCATTCAGATAATGGTGGAGAATACATAGATGGAGATTTCACAGAGTTCTGCACAAAGGAGGGCATCAGGAGGGAGTGGACTGCGCCATACAATATCAAACATAATGGTGTGTCAAAACGGAAAAACAAGACAATTGTAGGTGTAGCCAAGGCTATGTCATTCAACCTTGAATTACCCAGATATTTATGGGCTGAAGCCTGGAACACGACAATGTACATCCAGAACAAGACTCCTCATAGAGCATTGGGGAAGAAGACTACTGAAGAGGTTTTTATAAGGAAGAAACCGTGGTAGGGCACCTTCGGATATTTGGTAGCATGGCATACTGTCATATACCAAGTGAGAAGAGAAGCAAGCTTGATCAGACTGCAGAGAGGGGGGTATCTTGTAGGATACAGTGAAACCTCCAAGGCATATAGGATCTATTTTCCTAGCAACAGGAAGGTTGTGATAAGACGCAATGTCAAGTTCATGGAAGATAGAGCTTTTCAGAAATCGCATGATATGCCGACAGAGTATCAAACTGCAAAAGTTCCTTTAGTGCAAGAGCAACAGGGGCACCAAGAAGATCACACAGAAAGACAGACGATGGTACCTAATACAGGTACTAACATTTTCACAGAAGAGGATCAGGAGGAGACTCAGTCTAAGGATCAACTTGATCAAGAGGAAGAGTTAAGAGAACAACCTTCCACTAGTGGTCAGATCAGCAGAGAGGTTCAACAGACACTGAGGGACGCAAAAAACTTTATCGGGACTCCCAGGAATGGGAAGAGGCAGCGTAGATCTCTTGACAGGTACCAAGCTCTGGTTGCCTAGGTAGAAGAACCTTCCAGCTTCCAAGAAGCTGTTCAGCACCAGGTATGGGTAGATGCCATGATAGAGGAGTATGCTTCCATCATGACAAATGATGTCTGGGAAGTTGTGCCCAGACCCCAGAGCAGATTAGTTGTTGGATCGCGATGGATCTACAAGATCAAATACGCTGCAGATGGTAGCGTAGAGAAATATAAGGTAAGGTTCGTGGCAAAAGGGTATGCTCAGAAGGAAGGCATTGACTATGAGGAGACCTTCGCACCAGTTGCCAGATATACCTCCATCTGAACTGTTGTACCCTTAGCAGCACAGATGGGATGGGAGATTCATCAAATGGATGTCAAGACAACGTTTTTGAATGGAGAAATTGAGGAAGACGTATATATCAAACAACCAGAGGGTTTTGAGACTCATGAAAAGAAGTCTCATGTATGTAGTTTGAAGAAGGCCCTGTACGGGCTCAAGCAGGCTCCGAGAGCAAAGCATGGTATGGTCGAATAGATAGCTATTTGCAAAAGTTGAGATTTGCCAAGAGTGACGCAGATCCCAATCTTTACTATTTGTTGGTAGAGGATGAGCCATTGGTATTAGTACTATATGTAGATGATCTGTTTCTCACAGGATCATCTAGGTTCATCAAGGATTGCAAACGGAATCTAGAAGCAGAATTCGATAGACAACGTTCTTGAATGGAGAAATTGAGGAAGAGGTATATCGAACAACCAGAGGGTTTTGAGACTCATGAAAGGAAGTCTCATGTATGCAGATTGAAGAAGGCCCTGTACGGGCTCAAGTAGGCTCCGAGAACATGGTATCGTCGAATAGATAGCTATTTGCAAAAGTTGAGATTTGTCAAGAGTGACGCAGATCCCAATCTTTACTATTTGCTGGTAGAGGATGAGCCATTGGTATTAGTACTATATGTAGATGATCTGTTTCTCACAGGATCATCTAGGCTCATCAAGGATTGCAAACGGAATCTAGAAGCAGAATTCGATATGAAGGATTTGGGTTTGATGCATTACTTCCTAGGATTGGAAGTCTGTCAGAAGAATGGTGATATCTTCATGGGGCAGGAGAGGTATGCCTTAGAAATTGTGAAGAGGTTCAAAATGCAGGATTGCAGGCCTATGGCTACTCCCATGATCACAAATTGGAAAAAGATAGATGCATCAGAAGATGCAGAAGTGGATCCCGCCTTATACAGACAGCTCATCGGGTCATTGATGTATCTAGTTAACACCAGACCAGACATTTGCTTCGCTGTCAACACTCTTAGTCAGTTCATGGTGGAACCCAAAAGAGTGCACTAGGAAGCAATAAGGCACGTGCTAAGGTATGTACGAGGAACAATCACATTTGGTATACGATATGGCCGAGGAGAGGATGTCAGACTCAGTGGATTCACATATGCAGATTGAGCAGGAAGCTCAGTGGACAAGAAAAGTACCTCTGGGTAATGTTTCAACGTTGGATCAGGAATGGTGTCCTGGTGCAGCAGGAAACAAAAGTCAGTAGCATTGAGCACAACTGAGGCAGAGTACATGGCAACTAGTACAACTACATGCGAAGCCATTTGGCTTCAGAAACTTCTTGTGAGTCTATTCAGAAGCAGGATGGAGCTGAGTTGCATTTACTGTGACAATCAAAGTTGTATCAAACTCTCTGAAAATCTAGTATTTCGTGATCGGTCCAAACATATTGACATCAGGTGTCATTTTATGAGAGACTGTGTGCAGCATGGGGCTATACAACTCCAGTACATTCCCACAGGAGAATTGACAACAGATATACTCACTAAGGCTCTGGGGAGGATTAAGTTCACTCAGTTCAGAGAACAGTTGGGTATGACTGAGAATCCATTTCGGTAGTCAATGGATCTTCAGCGTAGCAGAGGGAGTTGTAGTACAATGGCAGTTGGCAGCAACATGCAGAGTCAACAGCAATACAAATACATCATTTTTGTGCAGTTTTGGTGAGCAACATCAACAACACAACAGTAGATGTTCCAGAAGTCAAATCAGCAACATAGTGAGTTGTTTTGCTAGAGCACTTTCCTTGCTAAGAGGGAGTGTTGATTTATGGTAGCATTAGATGTGCTCTAGCCTTGTAACTTTGGACATAGGCTAAGACACATGCATTCCATAAAACCCAGAAATGGTTTTGAAAAATTCCACTTAGAGATGGTTTAATTAAATTAATTAATCGTTTTTAATGTTTCCCTAATTCTAAACTTAGGGAAACTGATTAATTAAAGGGTATTAATTAAACCAAGTGTGAATCTTCTAGATAAAGTCATGGATCACCTCCAAGTTAATCTTAGCCCTTGATTATGTTTTAATCTTGGCTGTTGAAGGGTCATTGAAGGATTATAAGGAGGGTGAGGGGCCTATGGAAATCACATCAGATGGAGAAAGAATCAAGAGATTGATTTCTTCAGCCGAAGGAAGAATCGAAGTGATTCTAGATTGCAGAGAGGGGAAGATGGTATCTCTAGGAGGCAGAATTTCTGAAGAATAAGGAGTGCAGGAAGAGAATTGAGAAGGGAGCCATAGCAACAGTGCAAAGATAGCCAAGCAGCAATTACGCTGGGCCAGCGTAGAGCAACAGAGGGAGTTTCAATTTCAATTGGGGAGACAACTGAGGGTTCAACCAGTCGCCGGAGGGCATCTTCGGAACAGGAGAAAACTCTAGTCTCACATTGCAGTGAGCTCCGAGGCAGCCATAACGAGCAACAACAGCAGTGACGCAGTGACAGTGTGAGTGATGCAGTCACTAGAAATCACACGAAGGCATTTAGAGTGGGTGCAGGTTCGTGCCAAACTTCATGGTGAAGTGAGAATTGTCTCACTAAGCTCATTCTCATCAGACTTCTCCAGGTGAGTGATTGATAAATACAATCACACATTTGTACTCAAAATTTTTTCATAATAAAGAAACCTTCTTGTCTGCTGCACCGGTTTTTCCGAGTTGGGTTTTTCCGGGGACAATTGTCCAAAAATAACGGTGTCTATGTGTGAATACTGGTGCTATTTCTTTCATGTTGTTTATTTATCGTGAAGTCTGCAGCATATTTTATTTTGATATTTAACACAGTAAAATGTTAAATAATTGTGTGAGAATGCAATAGAAGAAATATAATCAGTAGCTGCAATAGAATTCTACATCATAGAATTTTCACACATCACAGATTCTAATGAACCCAATAAGTCCTAGCATCTCTATTAGGTAGCCTAGAATAGGCTTGCGGTCCTCTTGTAATTGCTCCAAGGCTTGCGACCTATCAAATAGGGAGATCATCCACCATGATGCCTTGGCCTGCCCTTGCTACATTTTGGATCCATCAAAGCCCATAGACAATCCTACCAACAACCCTTGGATACTTCGGCCCTGTCCTCCTTATGTTGTGGCTATTTCAAAGAGAAGAGATCATGAGAAGTGATCTATCAAATGAGGATGAGGGAATGCCCTTATATACAATTTGATATGATGATTTTGGAGGCAAATTCAAAATTCAAATTTTCACTTTTTCTTGCCTAAACAAAAATATAGCTTATATCATTTTCTTTGAATAAACAAATATTTCCTTAACCAAATTTGACATTCTTTAGATCGATTTTAGTCCTCTCAAAAAGAGGAATTCACTGGGATTATTATCTTTATCAATTAAACAAATCTAAGTGGAATTTGGCCCTAGTTTCCAATTTTAACATCAAGGATATGTGCAAGATAGTTTGCACATATCAATCCAAAATATATGGAAAATATAAGCTAACAACATTCAAATATGCAAGAGAATTGAAGCATAGTAGCAAAATTATGGAAGGATATCACCTCAAAATGTCAAGCGAACACCACCAAAATTGCCCCAAAATCTTTGATTATATTAGCAAATTGCAAGCACAAAATAGTAGAGTTTCCTCCACCCTAAAAGCTCATAACAAGAATACATAGTGAGAACCCATTGCTCACTTAAATAGACGCTTGGGAGCCAATCCCGAGGAAAATGGTGACAATCCCAAAGCAAATGGGTGACAATCCCTATGCTCCTCCATGCAAATTCAAATTTCCCAAGTGACAACTCGATTTCCTCCTTAGATGCCCACGCAATTCTTGATGAGGGAGACTTCATTGAGATGAGGGGACATGTGGGAGAGTGAAGTGGAGTGGTAGGAGAGCACTCTCCACCTCACTCAAGTGAACTCCAACCGAATCTCAAGCCAACTCATGATATCTCCTTGAAGCTCGAGTTAGCCTCCTCAAATCATGGATCTTGTCACTTGAAACTCGTTGTCTTTCTCCAAGAAATTCGATTTCCCTTTTTGTCACATGTTTCTCCTTGATTCTTGGTCCATGGTGGAGTCCACATCACTCTTTAACTCCTTCATGATTTTCCACCTCATTTCCACATCATTTAGCATGTGTGGATATTTATTTTCTCCAATTTATTTAATTGTTGGGCTAATTTATTCCCACATTTTCCACTAAACTTCAGAAAAGTGGGTTTTTAGGGTCTAGAACTTATTTTTTACCCTTCAAAGTGTGTCATAGTAAAAAGTTGAGGGTGAAAGGTGTAATTATGAGCACACATACCCCATATAAATTCTCTAGACATTACGATTACATTTTACATTCATAATTTATTCAAATTTCCGCCCTGCGAGAAATTTAAAAAATTAAAAAACCAACCCCTAGACCTATTCAAATTCCATGAAATTTTATGAGTGATCTAGTATGGTAATATAAAATGATTCTAGACACTAGGATTCACCCAAGGCCTCGTCATCAAGCCGCACTCCAGCTTTGGGGATATGCTTGGAGGGAAAAACTCAATTAATTATTAAGTCCTTGAAAGCACCTAATAATTAACCAAGTTAAAAAAAACCTCCCAAAGTAAACTCACTTGATGACAAAGTCTGAAGTTACCTAGGCCTGTTATATGACTCAATGCATCACACTAGCATCACTTTACATTATCCCCAAAGGGATTGTGAAATCTGAGTACAACATGAGAAAATGATCAAAAGAAGTAGAGTTAAAAAAACTATGATGATATAGTAAACTCTGAGAGTACATGAAGCCCTTGACATATCTCCGAGCATGGAGTCTTCAAAAAACTCCTTTAGGTACACTTCATTGGTCAATAGGACTTGCAATAGAAATACTTCAACGCATCTTCAAACCAAAACAAAATTGATCAAGATACACCCTAGAACTTGCTTCTTCTTGATCTCGGATCTTGCACTTAGAGACCAACAATAGACCGAACCTTTTAAACTCTCAAAATATCAAACCCTATCCTAAAAGTGTCCTGCGTTGGTAGACCAAGGGTAACCGAAATTATTTCAAAACTAGCCTCTCTTTAAAATTTTTGTTCAAGTGAATTCTAATGAGAAGAGGCATAAACCTCTTTTTATAGTCAAATGGATGAACATTGGGAAGTTTCAAGAAGGGCTCCATGAGTTGGACATTGGAGGAACATTATTCCTTAAGATAATATTAATTCATTTAATATGTAAAAAATTGTTTGTTTATGCCCTAAGGAAAGGCATAGGCATTTAGTGATTTTTAAAAATTATATGGGTGCATAGAAGCTTGTCAACTTTTGTGTTGATTTTTATAGCATTGGAAAGTGTTCCAGGTTTCAAATTTTGAGGAGAGGCGTGGACAACAGTATTCCAGAAAACCCAGAAATCGTTTGTGGAAATTCCACTCGGATTTTGCTTTATTAAAATAATTAATTATTTTAATGTGATCCCTAAGTCTAAACTTAGGGAAATTAAATAATTAAAGGGTATTAATAAAGCAGAGCGTGAATCTTCTAGAAAACGAAGATCAAATCATCTTTTAATCTGAGCCATTAATTAAAGATATAATCTGGGCCGTTGATTCATCAGCGAGAAGACTAAAAGAAAAGGCTTGAGGGTCATTTGGAAATCAAGCCAAGCACATTCTCAGTACCCGAAGGAAATCGATTCTGAAGTAAGAGAATTCGATTTCAGTGGGTGAGTTTGTAGAGGCAGGGTTGCAGAGACAGAAGGAGGAGGTAGAAGTCAGCAGAGACAGAGAAGGAGGAGGAATAGGACAAAGGGGAGGCAGCATTGAGCAACAACACTAGCCCTCCACGCACAATTACGCAGTCTAGGCAGGGACTGCATAGAGTGGCTACGCAAACTAACACAGAGGGTGCAGTAGGCCATCCTGTGTGTCGAGAATTCTTCCAAAGTGTCTGTAAAACTCACATTAGGTGTATGCTATTTAATTCTGATCGTCAGGAATTCTGTAAACAATCTTCCCACAGCTGTAGATAATACAAACCCTCATTTGTTGCACCGGTTTTCCCACATTTGGTTTTTCCGGGGACAATCTGTTCTTCTGCTTTTGATTAGAGTGAAGTAATGCAGCTGTGTTAATTTCAAAATTTACTGAAGCATCTGTAAATAACTTATCAAATAAGTAGGCGAAATAAATCAATCACTGCAGTAATAATTTTCAGATTGAAAATTTCACATGGTATCAAAGCAAAAGGCTAAAGACAGAAATGGAGGATCTACTATGGACCAAATATCTGACATTCGGAAGGGCCCACACAGTCAGAAGGACTCACGTAGTGCTCCAGAGCACTTAGAAAAACAAAGGGAACATGACATGTTTGTGCTGGCATCCAGACTAGAGGAGGATTTCGCTTGTGTGTCAAGCACGACACCTCCAAGTGTTTGGTATATTGACAATGGAGCATCTGCTCATATGATGGGAGTTCGAGAATGTTTTTCGAGCTACCAAGAAGAGCAGATGAATTTTCAGATTACAATGGGAAACAAGGCCAAGTGTACACCCGTTGGAAGAGGTATCATGATATTTCACACAGAAGTTGGCAACAAGATTTGGGCCACAAGCGTTCTGCATGTACCAGGTTTGGGGATGAATTTGCTCTCGGTGTCTCAGCTCCAGAACAAGGGTTATGACATATACTTTATTGGAAATAAAGTTTATGTCAATCACCCTACCTGGAAAAAGAAGGCACAAATTGGAGTAAGGAGCCATAAACTATATAAGCTCCAGCTTGAATCCCCAATGGCTCTAATCGGCAGTACAGACGAAAGGGATCTGAATGAATTATGGCATAGAAAGATAGGGCATTTACATCATGGGGCCTTGAAGATTCTCAAGAAGACTGTCATAGGAGCTCCAAAACTCAACACAAGGAGAGATGAGGTCTGCAGGGGGTGTGTACTAGGGAAGTATGCTAAGGCAGCATTTCCAAGAAGCATCAGCAAGGCCAAGAGTGTATTGGAGTTGATACACTCAGATATTTGCGGTCCAATGTCCACGACTACTCTTAGTGGTGTAAAGTATTTTGCTACCTTCATTGATGACCATTCCAGAAAGACTTGGATCTACTTTCTCAAAACCAAAGATGAAGTCTTTGAGCGTTTCAAAGAATTCAAGGCGTTGGTAGAAAATTCAACTGGAAAGAAGATCAAGAAGCCGTGGTCAGATAATGGTGGAGGGTATATCGATAAAGACTTCACCAGTTTTTGCGCAAAGGAAGGCATCAAGAGAGAATGGAAAGCTCCATACAATCCAAAGCATAATGGAGTAGTAGAAAGGAAGAACGGGACCATTATAGAAGCTGCAAGGGCAATGCTATATGACCAAGACATGCCCAAATTTTTGTGGGCATAAGCCTGCAATACAGTTGTGTATGTGCAGAACAGGGTACCCAATAGAGCTTTGGGGAAGGTAACAAATGAGAGTGTGTTCACAGGCAACAAGCCTGAGGTGAGCCATATCAGGATATTTGGCAGTATGGTGTATTGCCACGTGAGGAGAGTTCCTCCGAAGAAGAGCAAGCGGGAGAGCAGGTAAGACCACCCACCACCAAATGAAGACCGAGAAGAGAACTCCAACAAATTCTGAGGGATGCAGAGGAATTTGTTGGAGCCCCTAGAGACGGGAAGAGGGTACAGAGGCAACTTGAAAGATACCAGGCATTGGTAACTCAGGTCGGAGAACCCTCTAGCTCTCGGGAGGCAACTCAACATCAGGTGTGGGTAGATGCCATGGTGGAGGAGTATAGATCCATCATGACAAACGA
Source organism: Pinus albicaulis (assembly GCA_034641835.2). Classification (NCBI taxonomy): domain Eukaryota; kingdom Viridiplantae; phylum Streptophyta; class Pinopsida; order Pinales; family Pinaceae; genus Pinus; species Pinus albicaulis. The sequence goes on from JAXQQM020090771.1 coordinate 25,731, forward strand.
TGTATGGGAAGTAGTCCCTAGACCACAGGACAAATCAGTTGTAGGATCGACATGGATCTACAAGATCAAGTATGCTGCAGATGACAGCATAGAGAAGTTCAAGTCCAGATTTGTAGCTAAGGGGTACGCACAGAAAGAAGGGATCAACTATGAGGAAACCTTCACCCCTGTAGCTCGGTACACTTCAATCAAATTCGTCATCTCTCTAGCAGCACATATGGGATGGGAGATTCACCAGATGGATGTCAAGACAACGTTCTTGAATGGGGTGATAAAAGAGGAAGTGTACATAGAACAACTAGAGGGCTTCGAGACACATGAGCAGAAGACTCATGTTTGCAAGCTTAAGAAAGCCTTGTATGGTCTAAAACAAGCTCCCAGAGCATGGTATGGGCGAATTGATAGCTGTTTGCAGAAGATGGCATTTGTCAAGAGTAATGCAGATCCCAATCTCTACTACTTGAGAGTAGGGGATGAACCATTAATCCTGGTATTATATGTAGATGATTTGTTTCTTATTGGATCATCTAAGCTCATCAAGGACTGCAAGGAGAATCTGGCTACCGAATTTGACATGAAGGATCTAGGGTAGATGCACTATTTTCTTGGTTTGGATGTCTGGCAGCAGAAGGGAGAAATCTTCCTTTGGCAAAGAAGATACACTTCAGACTTCCTGAAGGTTTCAAATGGAAGACTGTAGACCCATGGCTATGTTGGAAATACTGAGAGGGGGGTGAATTAGTATTTCTTTTCAATTGTTAATTTTTCTAGTTAGATCACTTATATTTAGAACACAAAATGAACAATGATGGAATAGATACTTTTATTAATTTCTTCTTTACAATAAGTAAAGTACAATAATGATATAGGGCTCCAACCCTAGATGAAGACTCCAATCTTCCAGGCTCCAACCTATATTGTGCTAAGCACCAACTTGGTCTTTCCAAGGCTCCAACCTTGTCAATTTGAGGCACCAACCTCTAGGGCTCCAACCCTATCTCTGGTACAGGCTCCGACCTGGTTTCTTGAGGACTCCAATCCTCTAGGGCTCCAACCCTATCTTCCAAGGCACCGACCTGGTTTCTTGAGGACTCCAATCCTCTAGGGCTCCAACCCTATCTTCCAAGGCACCGACCTTGTCTCTATGAGGCTCCAACCCTCAACTTCACTTCGTCAAAATATATTTGGTTATTCTTCAATGAGCCTTGTCATACTCTTCAGCAATGCCTTCACTTAGTCTCCACGTCACATCATCAATGACAACCTTTTTCTTCACATGAAACTGTCATCACTGCTCTTCATCATACCCGAACAAAGATCTCTCAAGTCACCTCATGATGACATCAACAAGTCTCCAACTTACCTCATGATGGCTTCATCAATGCATCATCATCTTACAAGATCACTCAAGGCTTATCAACAAAATGTCTACAATAGCCTTCTCATATCCTGTTCTCTTCAAGTCTAGTATGCTGCTTCAAGATACTCACAGGTTACTTTCAACACATCTTCAAAACTTCAAGTGTGGCCTTATAGGAATGTCTTCAAACCTTACAAGGTCAGCAGTCATAAATTATTACTAGACTTCAAGTCAAATCACCATATGTCTTCAAGGAACAACCTAAGTCTTCACTGTTCAATACTTCTCTTGTCCAAGAACTTCACTTAATCACACAGGTCCAGGTATATTACAGTGGATTCAAGCCACATAAAAGATGCACCAGGTCTAAAGTATATTAGTGCAGACTGTCATAGGTTTACTTGTTGCAGTAAGTCTAATCTTCCTTAGTCTTCACCGAGATTACACCATCCACAAGTCTGTCCACAAGTCTGTCCACACGTCTGGGCTCCACTGAGGTTACAATACCCACTGTTCTGGGCTCCACCGAGGCTACAATAGCCATTGCTCCACCAAGTCTGTAATGATCTCAGATCTGAGGTGTTACACCACCGAGCCCTCTCCAAGTTCAGGTAACACGTCTGAGGTTTCCAATATGAGACTGTCCACTTCTTGTTATTAATAAGAGCCTCAATCCCAGATCTGAAGTATAATCTCTGCAATTCGGGCTGCTAACCAGATGAATGTTAACAATCTGAAGTCCAGAAAGTTGACCCCAAGTAAGATCACAGCTCACACTTGTCCAAGCTAGAACAGGTCCAAATTCAGTCTTGTAGAAACTGCATCGAGCCTTAATCGGGTGACTGGTTGAGCTTTAACGTTATCACAGTTTCGAGCCCTTCTCTTCAAGAATTTGAAGTCCGAATAGCAACAATAGGTCTGAGGTATAGTCACTGGTTTTAGGTACAAACTTTTTTGTAACACGTTGAACTTCTCCGCAACAAATCTAAGCTTCCGAGTTTCACGTCCAAGCTCCAAAAGTCTGCTACAGGTCAAAAATCGAGTTCTCCACGAGCTTTTCTCTGGTTATATGACCGAGCAATTTGATGAGATATCTCTGCGTTATCGTGAAGCTCTGCGTAATATATTTTGAGATGTTAATGATTCCTTTTTCCTTATCGAATCACCGTAGAATCTAATATCGTTTTGGAGTAATTCTTAGCGTGAATATATAGTGAATACATGTCGTGGTTTCATCCAACATCAAAAGAGTTAAAGCTGACGGGTGTCACTGAGGCCCATACCTTAGTAATATTTCTGTAGGTGGTGGGGACCACTAAGGTGGTTAACGTCCAGCATTAGTCATGTAATGCTCGACGTGAATTTTTGTTATGTAGCGTTCTTAATAGGAGCTAACATAAGCATAGGGAAGTTGTATAATAATGTTTTTCATGCATAGGAAAAGTATGAAGTAGGAATGTATAAAATATGTAATGTGAAGGATAATGTGTGTATATATATATATATATATATATATATATATATATATATATATTATTTTTTTTTTTGGTAATGCTTATTTTATATTTTGTTTATAATGTTTTATTGAGTGGTTTAGGAAATTAATGTAGAGTTAGGGTTAAGGCATGAATTAGGTTTAGGGTTTGTATGGTAATTAAAAAAATCTAGGGATAGGGTTTTTAGGGATTCATGTATTTAAGGGTTTGCTCACCTAGGGTTTTCACGTTTAGGATTATGGTTTGTGTTTTCACATACATGCATCATTCTCTTAGGATTTTCTTCTAGGGTTTGTATGAGGTTAGGGCAACATCGTGAAAGGTTTTAAACCAAGTATCACAAGAATATTTGCCATCTCCAACAATGCCATATTGACATCAATGACAACCTTGATCAACAGGCTACACCAATGATTACAAACTGGAAGAAGATAGACACAACAGAGGAAGATGAGGCTGATCCCACCTTGTATAGGAATCTCATCGGATCATTGATGTATCTGGTCAACACTAGACCAAACATCTGTTATGCAGAGAATACCGTCAGTCAGTTCATGGTGGAACCAAGGAGGGCTCACTAGGCAGCAGCCAAACATGTTCTCAGATACTTGAAGGGGACAGTCGAGTATGGGTTGAATTACACCAATGGAAATGAGGTCCAGTTGAGTGGGTTTACAGATGCAGATTGGGCTGGAAGCACAGTAGATCGGAAAAGTACCAGTGGGTATTGTTTCAGTCTCGGATCAGATTGACTTCCTGGTGCAGTAGGAAACATAAGTCCGTCGCACTGAGCTCAGCCAAGGCAGAGTATATGGCAGTAAGCACAGCTTCGTGCAAGGCCATATAGCTTCATAAATTTCTCTTGAACTTACTCAAGAAGAGGATGGAACCGACTGGAATTATGTGTGATAATCTTGAGAATCCTGTGTTTCATGACCGGTCGAAACACATTGACATTCAGTGCCGCTTCATCAGAGACTATGTTCAACGGGGAGCCATGCAGTTGAGGTACACTCCTACAGGAGAACAAGTGGTAGATATTCTCACCAAGGCTCTGAGTAAGATTAAGTTTACTTACTTCAAAGAAAAGATGAGGATGGTCGAAAACCCTTTCTTGTAAAGGAATGGGTGGTCTACAGAGACAGAGGGAGCTCCAGTACGGATGAGGAAGTGGCAGAGGCTGTGTCACAAGAAGCAGTACAGAGGGCAACAATGCAGAAGTTGAAAGGTAGCATGCAAGACATCAACAACGCAGCAGATGCTTTAGAATCAGAGCAGTACAGTTGGTACCTTGCTTGAACACTTTCCTCGCTAAGAGGGAGTGTTGATTTTATAGCATCGGAAAGTGTTCAAGGTCTCAAATTTTGAAGAGAGGCTTGGACAACAGTATTCCAAAGAACCCATAAATCGTTTGTGGAAATTCCACTTGGATTTTTCTTTATTAAAATAATTAATTATTTTAATGTGATCTCTAAGTCTAAACATAGGGAAATTAAATAATTAAAGGGTATTAATAAAGTATAGTGTGAATCTTCTAGAAAACGAAGATCAAGTCATCTTTTAATCTGAGCCATTGATTAAAGATATAATCTGGGTCGTTGATTCATCAACGAGAAGGCTATAAGAGAAGGCTTGAGGGTCATTTGGAAATCAAACCGGACACATTCTCAATACCCGAAGGAAATCGATTTTGAAGTAAGAGAATTCGAATTCAGTGGGTGAGTTTCTAGAGGCAGGGTTGTAGAGACAGAAGTAGGAGGGAGAAGTCAACAGAGATAGAGGAGGAGGAAGAGGATGAAGGGGAGGCAGCGCTGAGCAGCAATGCTAGCCCTCCACGCAAAATTACGCAGTCTAGGCAGGGACTGCGCAGAGAGGCTACGCAGACTAATGCAGAGGGTGTAGGAGGCCATCTCGTGTGTTGGGAATTCTTCCAGAGTGTCTAGAAATTCACATCAAGTGTATGCTATTTAATTCTGATCGTCAGGAATTCTGTAAACAATCTTTTCACTACTGAAGATAATACAAACCCTCATCTATTGCACCGATTTTTCCACATTGGGTTTTTTAGTGGACAATTGTCCAAAAATAACTGTGTTCATATGGTTGTTTCTATTGTGCTATATCTGTTGTTTCTGTTTCTGCTTTTAATTAGAGTGAAGTACTGCAGCTGTGTTTATTTCATAATTTACCAAAGCATCTGTAAATAACTTATCAAGTAGGCGAAATAAATCAATCGCTGCGGTAATAATTTTCAGATTGAAAATTTCACATGGTATTAGAGCAAAAGGCTAAAGACAGAAAGGGAGAATCTGCTATGGACCAAAGATCCGACATTCGGAAGGGTCCACGCAGTCAGAAGGACTCACATAGTCCTCCAGAGCACTTAGAAAAACAGAGGGAACATGACATGTATGTGTTGGCATCCAAACTAGAGGAGGATTTCGCTTGTGTCAAGCACGCCACCTCCAGGTGTTTGGTATATTGACAGTGGAGCATCTGCTCATATAACGGGAGTTCGAGAATATTTTTCGAGCTACCAAGAAGAGCAGATGAATTTTCAGACTACAATGGGAAACAAGGCCAAGTGTACCCCAGTTGGAAGAGGTACCATAATATTTCAAACAGAAGCTGGCAACAAGATTTGGGCCACAAACGTTCTGCATGTACCAGGTTTGGGGATGAATTTGTTCTCGGCGTCTCAGCTCCAGAACAAGGGTTATGACGTATACTTTATTACAAATAAAGTTTATGTCAAACACCCTACCTGGAAAAAGAAGGCACAAATTGGAGTAAGGAGCCATAAACTATATAAGCTCCAGCTTGAATCCCCAATGGCTCTAATTGGTAGTAGAGACGAAAGGGATCTGAATGAATTATGGCAAGAAGGATGGGGCATTTACATCACGGGGCCTTGAAGATTCTCAAGAAGACTGTCATAGGAGCTCCAAAACTCAGCACAAGGAGAGACGAGGTCTGCAGGGGGTGCGTACTAGGGAAGTGTGCCAAGGCAGCATTTCCAAGAAGCAACAGCAGGACCAAGAGCGTATTGGAGTTGATACACTTAGATATTTGCGGTCCAATGTCCACGACTTCTCCCAGTGGTGCAAAGTATTTTGCTACCTTCATTGATGACCATTCCAGAAAGACTTGGATCTACTTTCTCAAAACCAAAGATGAAGTCTTTGAGTGTTTCAAAGAATTCAAGGCGCTGGTAGAAAATTCAACCAAAAAGAAGATCAAGAAGTTGTGGTCAGATAATGGTGGGTAGTATATATCGATAAAGATTTCACCATTTTTTGAGCAAAGGAATGCATCAAGAGAGAATGGAAAACTCCATACAATCTAGAGCAGAATGGAGTTGCAGAAAGGAAGAACATGACCATTATAGAAGCTGCAAGGGCAATGCTATATGACCAAGACATGCCCAAATTTTTGTGGGTAGAAACCTGCAATACAACTATGTATGTGTAGAACAGGGTACCCCATAGAGCTTTGGAAAAGGTAAGTCCTGAGAGTGTGTTCACAGGCAGCAATCCTGAGGTGAGCCATATCAGGATATTTGGCAGTATGGTGTATTGCCACGTACGAGATGAGAAGAGGAAGTTGGATCAAACTGTAGAAAAGGTTTATGTTGTGGGCTACAGTGAAAATGCTAAGACATATCGCATCTATATCCTGGAAAATAGGAAGATCGTAGTGAGGCGGGATGTGAAATTCATGGAGGAGAGAGCCTTCAGAAGATCCCGGGAAATGGCAACAAGTACATAGATTGAGGAGGATCCACTAGTACAACCTCAATGACCTGTAGAGGATGGGTCGAGTGCCTCTCCACGGCACAAGGATTCTGAGGAGAGTTCCTCCGAAGAAGAGCAAGCAGAGAGCAGTAATACCACCCACCACCGTTGAACACCGAAACAGAGAACTCCACAAATTTTGAAGGATTCTGAGGAATTTGTTGGAGCCCTTAGAGACGAGAAGAGGGTATGGAGGCAACCTGATAGATACCAGGCACTGGTACCTCAGGTCGGAGAACCCTCTAGCTTTCGGGAGGCAGCTCAGCCTTAGGTGTGGGTAGATGCCATGGTGGAGGAGCATAGCTCCATCATGTCAAACGATGTATGGGAAGTAGTCCCTAGACCACAAGACAAATCAGTTGTAGGATCGAGGTGGATCTACAAGATCAAGTATGCTGCAGACGACAGCATAGAGAAGTTCAAGGCCAGATTTCTGGCTAAGGGGTACACACAGAAAGAAGGGATCGACTATGAGGAAACCTTCGCCCCTGTAGCTCGGTACACTTCAATCAAATCTGTCATCTCTCTAGCAACACATATCGGATGGGAGATTCACTAGATGGATGTCAAGGCAACGTTTTTGAATGGGGTGATAGAAGAAGAAGTGTACAATCATGGAGGCATGAGTTACCCCTCTCGACCTACTTTTTCCACTCCTTTGGTGCGCCTTTTACCACTTTTTGATAATGTTTTTTTAATGGTGCATAGCTCAAGTATCAAATCTTGCTCTTTGTGATATAGCGTTTCTTTCATCCCTTAAGATGAGACAATTTCTTTCTCATCAGGGTTGGGACATGCAAGAGTTCCTTTTGATGAGATAACATCAAGTGCTCAAGAACTGAGTGATGGCTAATGAGAGAAGTAGAGCTCATGCTAGGCTTTTTCCCATGCACTAACTTTCGTCCCAGACATCTTTTGCATTTTTAACTTTTCTTTTTCTTGTATTGGGTCCATATTATGCTTTTTCATTCTTTTCATGCATCAACCTCTAGGGAAATGTTTTCCAACCCAAGGATGTGTATATGTGAGCATCAAATCCCAATGAACCAATGACAACTAACCTAAAGGATGGAGATGATATAAAAGGAGAGAATGTGACATGGAAAATGTTAAGCATGTAAAGGGGTAATGGAATGCTGCATCAATCCAAGTTTCCGAAGTAGTATCCCTCCTATGACCTTAAGACCTTAGGGGAGATCCCATTCGACTAGGGATAACGATTAACCCCTTTGGTAAGGTGAGAGAAAAAGTTTACAATCAAGATCAGTCAATCATCCAAATCACCCCTTTATCCATGTTAAAATTCCCAAAACATTAAATCTATGTTGCAGGAAATGGCCTCCAAGGTGGTTTACTTGTACCCGAAATGCCCCGAAACACCAAAACATGGCCGAAATGCCCCGATGGTGTTTCTTGATTTAGAAATGTCGTCGAAACATTTCGACCCAAATCTTCCCCGTTTTCGCCCAAATTTTCCCCATCTCCGTGACTTTTTACTTTTGCGGGTTCACTTAAGCACACAAGACAACTTATAAGTTCTTCACACAGTCATGAATTCTTCATAATTTATGTTTTTCTCTGGAGCAACAAAGCTGTAGGATTGTTGACTTAATTGTAAAATACACAAGAGGTATTCGTAATAATAATTTATTATATATAAAATGTATAAGTGATGATAAAATGTTACAATGAGGCCCTACTTATATACCTATGCAGGTGGCCTTTCATGACTGGGCATGTCTTTTAGACATGCCCTTTCACTAACTTAATGACTACATACATAATCCTTATTTAACTATTAATAACTATATTTATTATATTTGTTATGAACTATATTCATAACATTGCTCCTTCCTTCAAAAGCTTTGTCCTCAAAGCTTATAGTTGACACTTTTCTTCAGTTCAATCACACACCGTTTTCTTCATTTTCTTTCGCCATTTTTATAAGTGTAACGGGTCACAACTTTTATTTTATTCATGTTTGTCACCTCAACATGTATAATTTGTTGTCATACTCCTTTGGAAACCCATTTTTTTTTAAATTTAATTAATTATAATTTTATTAATCTAATTAATTAAAATTATTTAATTAATTAAATTAATATATAATATAACTTTACTATATGTATTCGAACCAAACTTTAAATGTCTTGCCCAACCTTTAATATGATACTCCCAACCTATAATATATCAACATTTATTTATTTATTTGTTATTAAGTAACTTTATAATTTTTTTTAATAAGGTAACTTTATAAATTTATAAAGTAACTTTATTAATTTTATAAAGAACTTAATTATTAAACCTTCTTTGTTTTATTAAATTTATGACTAATAGTCATGAGAGATTCGTAAGGTTGTGTCCTTGTCTAGAAACGCAGGCATCAGGGCAATATCCTCCCACCAAACGTGTCTTAAGGCTGTACGAGACCATTAAAAGCTGAGACCCACATCTGATCAAATCGTACAAGTTCACGACACCTATTTCTATCAACGTCGGCAGTCGTACCTTCCACATTCACAGTTCTTGCAGGATGTTGAAAACCAGGGTCATGGCTATCAACCCAGTTACGTGTGCTAGAGCCATAGTGTAGAAATAACTGTCACAAAAAATCTAGAGGGCACGAAGGGACAACGGGATTGGAATGTGGCACGAGATATTCCTTCCGACATATAGTGTTAATATGGGTAGATTGTTTAAGAGCTTAGTTGTGGCGAATTGTTCGGTCATTAGAACATTTGAATATGTTGATCTTCCTCCTCCTCTAGTTAGCTCGGACAACATAGAGATAGAATTCAATATCTTCTTGAAGACTCTGTCATATACCTCCCTTACCATTATATGATGATTACTCAAACTATCTCGATGAGAGACGATAGGAATCTGATATCCTCTTGTTTTTAAGCTGGACACAACGATATATATGATCATTTTATATATATAGGGAGTCATGAATGTGGGACCTGATGGAAGTGAAAGTATGGTGGATGTAATAGGCAATAATCCGACAGAGTACTCAGTGGAGCTAGGTGGTATATCTTTTAAGCTCCCGAAGTCATCATAATAGTATCTAGGAGCATATAAGTTGTAGTCCGGATCTATATTGAGTACAAACTTGTTGATGATATCTAGATTAATAGCATTCCCCAGATGAAAATCGATCAGAAGTTGTTCATCATATTCCGGCTCTTGTATGTCTAACAGGTCGCCATCATCGTACATTGCCATCTTGTTTGCAACCTCTTTATGATCTTTTAAGTACTTTTTGACTCTGTAGAAATGGGCCAGCTTAACAAGTTCGATGGGATGGGCATGCATTTCTTCCTTACTAACTTTGGCACTGTACAAATACTTCACAAACACGTTCACACTCTCTCCCCCAACGCCCTCAATGTGTCTTTCTTTTGTTTCATTTGCTTCCAACATTTCCCGAAAAACATTCGACTTACTAGCCAGAACCAGAGAGTGTGCATGAAGCAAGGTTCCATCAGAAGTGCAAAGTATTGTAATATCAGCAGTCGGGGATGCTTCACCAGGAGTGAAGCTCCACTTTGTCAAAAACTCAACTTCTTCTTTCAAATTTTGGAGAGCTTCCAATTTCAATGAATTATTCCTTTGTCGGTTTTCAACATCTTGTTTCGATTGGTTGGCATCACTCAACGTATAATTAAAAAAATTACTACACACATAATTAATGCTTGTGGGAAAACCACAGAGTCTGCAATTGGTCTAACTTGGGTCAAAATTGACACCATCTGCCATGCCGAGTTGTGGATTTTGCAATTTTTTTAATGCAAAACGGAATCAATAAAGCGCTCTTTTAAGATAATTTGAAAAACTGAGTTGGAAGCGACAAAATACCAAAAACAAGTCCTTGTCACAAAACTTATCACTTGCTCGAACTGTGTCAAAATGACACTCTTCATTAGGATTAAGAAATTGAATTTTCCTTTCAATCGCCCTTACTGCCTTTGCTAACAGAGGTTTTGTTTTTTCTTTAGATTTAATAACAACAACCTCATCAACATTATGGCTTCCACTATCTTCCTCCTCATCATAATCGTTGTTGAGATCATCTTCATCTTCATGTGGATCTTTTTCATTATGATCAAGTTTATCTTCTCCATTATTAAATGTAATGTTTTGTGCATTATTCTCATCATTTTGATCATGGTTTTCTACCTTCACATCATCTTCATTTGAATCTGAAATTTTCATAACTTGATGTTCTACAGAATGTAGTGATTCTTCGTGATTATCTTCTGAATTCTCTGAATCGGCTGAATTGTTTTGTTGATTATGTCCAATATTCGGGAATATTGGTTCTTGCGTCAGATTTATTTTGTCCCAAATGGCGTTTATTTTCTGCATTGCTTTGTTATAATTGTTTGTGGACTCGCTATGGTTTTGCCAAATTTGTCTTTCTATCTGATTTGTCGTGTCTTGAAGTTTTTTGATGTCGTTAGAATGTCCTATAAACTTATCCTCAAGATCGATTAATCTTTTAGTGAATTCATCGGAATTATTGATCTTACTCTCAAGATCGATCAACTTTTTGTTGAAATCGGCCATCGTCATTGATGAAGACATCGAGCGGCAGTGATTTCGAGGCACCGCATGTAACAGCTGAAGGCAGCCAGCAGCAGTGGCATAGGTGTTTTCTTCCAGGCGAGAAGATCGCCGCTCTGATACCAAATGAAGCAACAAAGCTATAGGCTTGTTGACTTAATTTTAAAATACACAAGAGGTATTCGTAATAATAATTTATTAAATGTACAAGTTATGATAAAATGTTACAATGAGGCCCTGCTTATATACCTATGCAGGTGGCCTTTCATGACTGGGCATGTCTTTTAGACATGCTCTTTCACTAACTTAATGACTACTTACATAATCCTTATTTAACTATTAATAACTATATTTATTATATTTGTTA
>JAXQQM020070255.1:0-11049 GCA_034641835.2 Pinus albicaulis
ATTGATCAGTATCGCTTCCATATAAGATTGCACGGGGAAATCGGTCTAAAATGACTCTCGGGTGCGACCTTGAAGAAACCATTCTATTATGCCCATCGTTGCCATTTCCCACCTCCAAAACACCTCATAAAAGGCTGAAAATTCATATTTGAAATATTTAAGGTGTAGCTCCTTCGGCCCTAGCCCCTCTGTCTTCTTCCCCATGTAACCTGGGCGTTAGACCAGGCGCTAGTCCGACAGATGCTCATCCAATACATATCGGACTCATCCTAAGCCGTCGATCTGTGCAGATCGAACGGCGTTTGCTCATCCCTGCCTCGCCCGTAGCCTACCTATTCACCGTCCAATCAAATCATAAGATCTGCAGTTCGCACTGCGCCTGTCCTAGTGGTCCCTGCGCCCAAAACATTGTTCAAAATCGGGTGGTATGTATCGCACCGCCTTGCGGTGGTAGGCAGTAATTATCCTTGGGCCAGCGATTCCATACAGCGCTCACCAATTGTCCCTGCGTACGGCCCAAATACTGCCCTCCATCGCGCATTATTGTTCGGACAAAGGCGTGCAGCGATATTCATCACAACCGTCCGATCTGAGAGCCTTCATCCGACGGTCATTGCACCCCAAAGCTGCATGGGATTTAACGCCAGCAAATCACGCCCCTGGCCCACTGTCTATCGCCTCCGTCGCTCTTGCAACCGTTGATTTCCTCTTGGGATCGGATGGCTAAGATTTCATCATCCCCGCTGTTGACCCGGTCTCCCTCCACGTCATCATCCCACGTGTTATCGCTTTTCTTCCTCCGCCATTTATATATTACATTCATATGTTATATTTTAATGTCCTGCATCATAAAATATGGCCAACCCTTCCGCCATTATTTCCACTGTATTTTCTTCGTCACCACCCTGCATGTTTCTTCCACTTCATCACGTCGCTCTGCTACACAGTCGCCTCCATTGCATTGTCGTCCCCCATGCATTTGTTTTCTTCACAGTTTTGTGTGTTTTGCAGGATTGACAACGGCGGAGAATTATCAGAATTTGCAACAGCCATTACTAGCACCGAACACACGTCAAAGGACCATTTTTCATAGCAGAATTATGAAGAAAGTCCTCGGAAGCCAAATCGACAAGACTCCAATTTAAGAGGTAGGGTTCAAATTTGTCAAACCCTGCAGGGATATTCAAGGCGTCGATTTCACAGGTGGAGATATCAATGGGGAAGATAAAGAATATCAGTGATCAGCAGAGAATTAAAGGTAGGTAGCTGAAGATTTTAGGGGCCTTGTCCTGGCCTTTTGAAGCAGAGTACCAAATTGAAGATCCTGCACATCATTCGAAAGATCTATACACAGAAAACAATGTCCTCTAGGCTTTATTTCAACAGAGTTTTCTCTCCAGGAAAGGACAGAATGTTGGTATGGTTATCACTATATCGTGTTCCTGAAAAGATTTTCAGCCAATGCACTTATTTCAGTGAGTAGGCCACAGAGTACAAACAACACAGCGCCGTCAAGCAGTATGGGCGGGCACTTCTCCACCATTTTGTTTTAATGATACAATTAAATGTTCATCACCTACCTCTTTTGCTAGGTTTTAGTTTCTCCTATAAAAACCATGAAGAAACGTATTATTGGGGTTCCAGATTTTATCAGAAAATTATGCAGTGAAAGGATTTTTGCACACATTTTGTAAAATTCTTGTATGAAGGCTCAGAGCCCATAGGGTCTCAGTGAGGAGGAGTTCTATCTGTCAAAGAGGATTCTAGTCTTTGGTATTTCACAGTCTGTAACTCTCTTTATTGTGTTATATTAATAGAACATTTCATTTCATCCATCTTTCTTGTATCATGTTTTGGAATGCGAGTGGCTCACTGATTTCTGGTATGGATTCATCCTAGTTGATGCCCATGCTTGGATCAGTCAAGCGCTTTAAATATGGCTCATGCATGATATTCTGTTCCATTACTCATCTAAACCATACTTCTGTTCCATAGATTGGTAAGCCCATGCATGGTGGTATTGTATATCTAGGTATCAGCTCAATGTTAACTAGTATCTTCTTAATACCTCTTTCACTACATACACCTTCTGATAATTTATGTCTGTGAAGTATTTCTGAATCGGCCCGCTTTGTAGTAAACTATCTCTGAATTGTCTGTTGCTTTTGTATTAGAGTTCTGCATCTTTCCTTTGCAGTATCTCTTTTCCTGTGTTAGTTTCTGAGAGTTTGGTCCCATTCTATTTCATTTCCTTTTTTACAAGAGATAGCATGTGAGCTGAAGCTGACAACTTACTACATTATATTATATGCTCCTTGCTATGCTAAGATGTCCTAGGCACTGGTCTATTACAACTCTAGACTGTCTCTAGGAGCGACAACGGTTGGTTAAATACCTAATTTTTTGTAAAAAAATCCTTTTTTAAAATAAACGACTAAGTTCTTATTTTAGGAGGGACTGTGCTTTTACACATTAGATATCCACAATATTGTGCCCCAAAGGTTTTCTCCCACCAAGGGGAACGTATCTCACTCCGACCTTTTATTATCGAAGCACTGTGCTTAAAGGGTTGAGGCTCAGAGACTAAGAAGCCTGAGAGACAAGAATTTTCCCCATTATCTTCCTTGACAATTCACCTCCCATCTATGTCTTTTTCCTATCGATGGATTTATGCAAGGGCCTCAAGGTCCCGAGGTTAACAAGGCAGGAAACATCCTTTATTTCTAGAAACTACGGTAAGCGTTTTGCATATCATGCCAATTTGTTCCCATGGAAAACCATGTTAAGGGTCCTGTTTTCCTAAAATATTTAGAGTGAGATAAATAGAGAAAAATAATGTTGAAGGCCATTAAACAAAAAAATTGTCAACACAATGTAAAATTTTTAACAAAGGAAATTTGTGAGAACTACAAGTCTCATACCCCCTCTTCTTTGTATTAATGCCATGGTGCATATAAATATGGAAGAGACTCATTTGATGAATTGTGATGACATTGAGAACATGTATAGGTGATGTGGAAATCTAGGTGGAGGACATGTGGCATGCAGATTGAACATTTTTGGGTGGCCAAGTCGGCCATATTTTAAAGGAACTTAGACCAATTAGAAAGTGACACATGGCAACATGGTGATGCAATGATGACATACAGGAAAAGGTCGATAGATAGAGGCCAAGATAAAAATTTATTTGTCAGTAGGCATGCAGTTTTATGTCTCACCTTGGAGGTCTAGTGTAAGGAAAAAATCAAATAAGGTTTTGATTTACAAAAGACCCAGATCAAGGTTGAAAAATTGAGACAAATTTTTTTATCAATCGTCATTCTATGTAGTAATAAAAGGAGCTCACAAAGGCTTTGTTTTGTAGTGGTTTTATGTGTTATAAATTTTAAGTGTTTACTGCATTTTTTAATGGTCTGGGCCTTCAAAATTTATAAATAAATGTGGCCATATGTTTAAGGGCACAGACGTTACATATGTTCTATGATATTAATTGGAGATGTTATGCCCACAATCCATAAAATTTTTGCCTTAAGGGATAACGGGAATTATACAAGACATTCTATAGTCTTGATTAGTTCTTAGTCTAGACTTCATGCATGAACTATCCCATGGTTAAGATGCAAGGCTTGAGGCCTATGATAGGCCTTTGGGAAGTTGAAATAAATCTACTCTAAATTCTTGATTTCTCCTACAAATAAAACACTCAACATGAATGACAATGATCTGCTATATTTTCCAGTTATGTTAAATAGGGAAGCCAACTAAAGTTGGAAGTCCTACTAACATCTGTGTAAATACTATAAGTGGCTAAAATCAATAGTTAAACACAAATAATTCCTCTGAATAACATGCAAGGTATAAAGATAGATTGTTCTCAAGTAGAACTTAGATATAAACAAATTGAATAACAAGTGAACAAAAATATAATGAAGAAATTAAAGGATTTGTTGAGTTGAAGTAAAATAAAATATAAGACTAAAATTAGCATCCCTAATTATTTATAAGAACAAATAATGAGCAAAATTATAGATTTGTGAGTGTATAATGTGTTGGTGATTGAGATGATATTGTGAGCAGAGAAAGAGAATTATTTTGAGATAGGAAATCCCTCATGGTATAAGTATGATTATTGTATGAAAAAAGGATTAGGAGGGTTGTGCAAGCTGGTGTTTGCATAATAGGGAGTTGGAGCTTCCTTTTAGTGGATGTTGATAAATGATGGAGTTGGATATTCCTTTAGGTTGGATATTGAGAAACCAACAAGTTGGGGCTTACAACAAGGAAGAGGGTTGAAGCCTTATAGTGGGTAGTAGGCTACAAATTTATGTAATTGAAGTTGGATATTGAATTGCATCATAATAATAATACTTAAAAGGGTGGTTTTACGAGTTATTTTTTTCATGTTACATATTGTGTCCTGATTTATAAATTTGATGTGCTATTGATTGTTGTTGTTGGTTTCAAGTACTCCTTACTTTGTGAAACAAATTTTAAATGTCCTAATACTGATTCAACCCCCTCCTAGTAGTATCCTATTTTTTAGTAGATTTAGTTGTATCCTTTATGAGGATATTTAGCTTTGATGTTAGGTAAAAAAAAATTTCTACTAATGTCATGCTATAAGGAAACAATTAGGTAGGGCGTGCCTTTTCTAGGGCACACTTCCCACACATATAATTAATTAATGCAATCCTAGAGAACTCTCCATTAAGCTATACTTGTTACTAAACTCCCAAGGGACCTTTACTATTCTAAATGGGAGAGGTAAGCCCATGAATAAGTAAGAGACAACACATGTTGAAAATGCTGTAAAGATGATGGAGCTTAGTAAAATGAAGTCGCCTTCACTAAGTGGGCCCGCAGGCTATTTTTGGCGCAAAGTCTATTTTTAGACTATGTCTATTTTAGACATATGGAGCATGGTCTAGGAGTTGCAGTATGCTATTCTTGGATGATTGGTCGAGTTGGTAAAAATAGATGGACCTCTATTTTTAGACATACAGGTCGAAGTCTATTTTTAGACTGCCTGTCTAAAAATAGGTCAGTCAAATATTATTAGCCCTTAATAATATTTGGACTATAAACTCCAGTTTATCCTCTTGCAGCACTTCAGTTGGAGCTACGAATGTGGCCCATGCACCTGACAGAAGGAATTACGCTATTCCTAGGGGTTTGGTGAGCTCATGCATGGTTGACTTCAGTTAGAACTCAAGTGGCAGAGTTTGGTGGAGTTGATGAGACAGTTGGTGGAGTTGTGTTCGGTTTAACTTAGTTGAACTAGTGGTATTTAGTCTAAATGACAAATACACTAGTAATGAGTGGAGTGAATTAAATATTATTTAATTCATTAATTATTAACTCATTATTCAACTCAAGAACACATCAGTTCACTACAGTGCATGGACAGTTCAGTGAAGACCAGTGGAAGAGGTAGATGAAAGGGTGAGTTTGCTATTAGTTGCGACATCAGTTGTGCATGAGATTTGCACAAGCATTGGAGGATATTTCCAATGATTATTGCGTAGTTGAAGCCAAGGAGATTCGAACTTGGATCTCTCATTCAACCAACTTGGATTGCGCAATAGAGGCAGGCAATTAGTGGATGAGTTTTGAACCTGTGACTTGTTCAAAACTGAGCTAGTTTGTGTGTAACTTTTGGAGACAGTACTGAGTACTTGTGAGGAGTATTGTACTGAGATTGTTACATGTTCTCTTCCATTATAATATACAAAATAGCTAGGGGTTTTCAGCTATAAGCTTTCCCCATTAAATATTGTGTTTATGTGCGCATGCGACTGTTTCTATTTCCGCAAATTGATGATCAATTGTAGAAGAGGTTATGTGTTATGCATGAATTTGAATTAGTGTGTGACCAGGATAATCTCAGTGGATAAATCTTCATTATTCAGCAAATTTCTACATGGTATCGGAGCGAATTGATCATCGGGATCTATTACAGTGATTACAATTTTATTTCGGTAGACAGAGTCTGTAACGGGCCAGGTAGCCTCTGGATCCATCCTTTCTTTGAAAGGTGATATATCCAGTAAATGCCCTTATAGTCGATCTCTGTGCTAGAAATAATTTGTTCTCACAGATCCAGAAGCAGTTGAGTTTTTGAGTTTGGAATTCGAATTTTGCAGCAGCTTGTTTTCTTGGTGCCGGAGTTGAAATGTCTTTCAACGGTTTGCGACTCGAATATGCCCTTGAAGGCAGTTCGAATTATGTTGCATGGAAAGATCAGATGGAGGCGGTTTTAGAAGATAATGGGCTGAAGGAGTTCGTAGATATGGATGTCCAAAAGCCTACTGATCCTGCTGAAGTTGAGGCTTGGCAAAAGAAGATGGCGAAATGTTGAAGGATTCTGTTGGAGGGCGTGAAGGATCACATTGTATCCAGCCTGCATGGAAAAGCTTCTCCATATTTGATGTGGAAAGCGTTGATAGATCTATTCTAGAGCAAGAGCGACCAAAGGAAGCTGGCGCTCAAGGATAAACTCAGAAACATTAAGATGGAGAAAGGCGACAGTATCGCCAAGTACCTCACGAAGTTCACTCAATGTAGAGATGAGCTGGGAAGTGTGGGGGTGACTGTCGATGAAGAGGACTTGGTGGACCTGGCTCTCCTTGGTCTTCCGAAGAGTTGGCATTCCTATCAGGACTCTGTCAATGGTCGGGAGAAGTTGCCGGGATGGGAGCGACTTTGGGCGGATCCCATGCAAGAGGAGATAAGGCGGACTACCAGGGACGGATCTTCATCAAAGGTATCTGATGAAGAAAATTGTGCTTTGGCTGCCAAAGAAAAGAAGGGGAAGAGCAAGAAAGCTTCTCAGTCTGGTGCGAAAGGAAAGAAGCAAGACATGTCCAAGGTGAAGTGTTTTCACTGTCACCAGCACAGACACTATGCCACAAATTGTCCGCAGAAGAAGAAAAATAAGAAGGCTGCTGGATCTGCAGTGGGAGAGGCATTGGCTTCTCAATTCGAACTAGATTTTTCACTGATCGCATGCTTGGTTTCAAGTGTGATGGGATCAGTATGGTTCTTGGATAGTGGTGCGTCATTTCACATGACCGGAGATCGAGATCTGTTTTCAGATCTGGAGGAGAAAGATCTTGGAGTGCACATCGAGATGGGCGATGATGGTAGATACAGTGCGACCGGTATCAGTACCATTTCCTTTGAGAGGGAGTCTGGTAAACCCTTCGTATTGAAGGAATTTTTTCATGTTCCAGGATTGATGAAGAATCTGATCTCTGTGGCGATGTTGGAAGACAAGGGGTATGATGTGGTCTTCAGTGAAGGAAAGGCTTTCCTGCGCAGTAAGACAACTGGAGAGACCCGAAAGATAGGGGTTCGAGTCAAGAACCTTTATCAGTTGCAAGTAGATGGCTGCGCAGCAATGGCATGCAAGGCGGGAGAAGTGGTGAGCCGGGATGATGAGGGCGAACTGTGGCACGGGAGATTGGGCCACCTTCACCATGGAGCTTTGAAGATCCTGCAGCAGATTTCTACTGGGCTTCCTAAGGGCACTCTTGCGCAGTCAGATCAGTGCAAGGGGTGTACCTTGGGGAAGTATGTGAAAGCCACCTTTCACGAGAAGGATAGTCGCGCCACGACGATCCTTGAGAGAGTTCACACAGGCGTGTGTGGTCCTTTCTCAGTTGCTTCGACAGCAAAGCACAGGTATTATGTGATCTTTGTTGATGAGTTCTCTCGAAAGTGCTGGATCTTCTTCATGCGGAAGAAGAGCGATACATTCGCGAAGTTCTGTGAGTTTAAAGCACTGGTCGAGAAGGAGTCGGGGAAGAAGGTGATTGCTCTAAGGAGTGATAACGGTGGTGAATTCATCTCGGCTGAATTCAAGGAGTTCTGCAGCGCCGAAGGGATTCGGAGAGAGCTCATCGCACCCCATAACCCACAGCAGAACGGGGTGGCTGAGCGGAAGAACAGAACGATCGTGGGTGCTGCACGGGCAATGTTGCATGATCAAGGCCTACCCCTTCACTTGTGGGCTGAGGCATGCAATACAGCAGTGTATGTGCAGAACCGTTGTCCTCACAAGGTTCTTGGCATGAGTACACCGGAGGAGGCTTATTATGGCAAGAGGCCTGATATTTCCCATTTGCGGATTTTTGGTTCTCCTGTCCACATGCATGTGACGAAGGATGCGAGAAGGAAGCTGGATCCAACTGCTGAGGTTGGAATATTTGTGGGGTACACTGATACACCTCACAACTATCGGGTGTATTTTTTAGACAGTCGAAAGACTGTTGTGCGACGGGATATAAAATTTCAGGAGGAGAAAGCCATGCGGTGTTCGCTTGAGAGGGAGCTACACTTGCATGCAGATGAGGAGCTGTTAGTTCCTAAGGAGGAGCTTCCGGATGTGGATCAGCCACAAGAGGAAGTTCATGAGGTGGAAGAGACCACTCATGCAGCGCCAACCATCAGAGGGCGCAAGCGCACTACAGAAGCTGAGCGACTGGCTCGAGATGCAGAGAAGGTTGTAGGACCACCTACAGCACAGCGCAGACAGAGACAGTCACCAGATCGGTACACTGGATACATGGCTCTTATGAGTCAATGTGTCGTGACGAAGCCATCCTCTTTTGAGGAAGCTGTGGAGGAACCCGCATGGGTAGATGCCATGATCAAAGAATATGATTCGATCGTCAGAAACAGTGCATGGGAGATTGTCCCAAGACCGGAGGGGAAATCAGTGGTGGGTTCGCGATGGATCTACAAAGTGAAGTAGGCGGCTGACGGGAGTGTGGAGAAGTACAAGGCGAGATTTGTCGCCCGTGGCTTTTCACAGATCGAGGGGATTGACTATGAGGAGACCTTTGCACCTGTCGCAAGGTACTCTTCCATACGAACGATCCTTGCTCTCTCAGCGCAGATGGGGTGGCACATTCATCAGATGGATGTGAAGACTGCGTTCCTCAATGGAGTTATTGAGGAGGAGGTGTACATAGAGCAACTTGAAGGTTTTGAGATCTTCAGCAGTGAGTCGCATGTGTGCCAACTCAAGAGAGCACTGTACGGGCTGAAGCAAGCACCTCGTGCTTGGTACACTCGGATAGACAGCTACTTCACCGGGCTTGGATTCTCCGAGAGTGAGGCGGATCCAAACCTGTACCAGATTGTGGTGGAGGGGAAGCTGTTGATCATCGTACTGTATGTAGATGATCTGATTTTGACTGGCGATGAGTAGTTGATACTTTCATGCAAGGAGGATCTTGCACAAGAGTTTGAGATGAAGGACTTGGGCATCCTTCATTAGTTCCTGGGATTGGAGATTTGGCAGCGCAGCGGAGGACTGTTTGTTTCTCAGGGCAAGTATGCCCGGGAGATTCTGGAGAGGTTCAACATGCAAGGCTGCAAGCCTGTTAACACTCCTCTTCCTGGTGGTTGGAGGAAGGAGGATGCTACTTCAGCGGAGGTAGTGGATGCCACTGTCTATCGACAGTTGGTGGGGTCGCTTATGTATCTGGTCAATACATGACCCGATATATGCTATGCTATTAACCAGCTTTCGCAAGCTATGGTTAAGCCTACCAAGCTCTTCTAGAAGGCAGGCAAGCATGTATTGCGTTATCTTAGTGGCACATCGGGATATGGTCTATGGTACAGACAGGAGGATGGAGCGAAGCTTTCCAGCTTCACTGATGCAGATTGGGCAGGGAGCCCAACGGATCGAAAGAGCACATCTGGAGGAGTTTTTAGCATTGGATCGACAACAGTTTCCTGGTACAGCAGGAAGCAGAGATCCGTGGCACTCAGTTCAGCAGAGGCCGAGTACATGGCAGCAAGCTTGGCTGCATGCGAGGCTATTTGGATGAGGAAGATCCTCGTCGGATGTTCGGGTCGCACTTGGAGCCTACTGTGATTTATTGTGATAACCAAAGTTGCATTAAACTCTCGGCTAATCCAGTATTTCATGATAGATCCAAACACATCGACATTAGGTACCATCATATCAGAGATTGATCAGTAGATGCGGGAGCATATGAGAATAAACACATAACCATAAATACAGAGATGCAGTGGAAATAACACTTCATTTCATTAATATCAAATAACAGAAAGATGCTTACAGACATAATGGAAATAAAATAGCTAGGGTGCTGGTAGCGAATCTCTGAGAAGAGATGTGGTGGCTACAGACCTCTGAACTCCTTTACAATGAGGCGCGAGGGCCTATTTATTATTGAGAAACAATGGAGAACCCTAAACATCCCAAAAACCTAAACCTAGGAGATGAAGCGCCAAAACTATGGGCCCCGTTTGGGTAAATTGGTGTTTCAACTTCCCAGGGACGTAACTTTGGCATACTATCTCCGTTTGACGCATATGATACATCATTAGAAAGCTCTATCCGAGGACTACATCTCTCAAGACGAATTTTATCAGAAAACGTCGTTTAGGGCCTCAAAACGGCTCCGGAAGTTCAGGACCCAAAAAACTGCTAAAAATAGTAAGTTATGCCAAAACGGAAAAACTGAAAGAGACAATGGTGGGGGCCCAAGTGGAATAGGCGGGTGGCCACCAATATCCACCTGGATCATTCCTCCCCCCTTAGGAAGCAATGGTCCCCATTGCGTTAAGTTCCTCCATGAGATGAGGAAATTTCTGCTGAACTTGGTCCCTGGTGAACCACTTTCCTTGGTGCAGGAGTTGGCCAGCTTTGACAACCCGATACGATTGGATCTGCTGTTGACGAGTGTTCTTGATTTGCATGTCCATGATACAATCTGTGGTGGCCTGTTCCATGCAGTCTGGGTTTAACTCTGTTGGTGTGAGTTGTTCTGCAATGTCCGAGGTGTCCGGCAGAGGTGGAAAGTAAGGACGAAGGCGATCCACATTGAAGACTGGGTGCAGACCAAGGAATGGTGGAATACTAAGCTCGAAGGCATTGTTACCTACGGCCTTGGTGATGGTGTACGGCCCGTATCGGAGCGGGCGAAGCTTGCGGTGAGGTCCAGTGAGGCGCTCCTTCTGCAAATGTAGCCATACTTTGTCGCCCACCTGGAAGTGGTGTGGCACCCG